>PVKP010002598.1:32661-121227 GCA_004027715.1 Plecturocebus donacophilus
AAGCTTAGAACCAGATGTAAATGGTGGGAACTAGCCCCAGGATTGTCTACTGAGGATTTCAGGGAAACACAGGTCTCCATGGATGACATGCTTCAGAGGTAAGGTGTGGACTGGGAAGTCAAATAAAACATGGCTCTTACTGACTCCACTCTTGCAAGCACGCGTCAGCTTCCTTCTTTGCATTCTCACTGCTACTCACCTAACCCAGACCTCGGGGAGATCTCACCCGGTTGCTGGTGAAATCTCTGCCTGGCTCGCCCCCTGCACCGGGGTCTCTGCCTGCCCTCCTCCTTCCACATTGCTCCCGCCAGGCCTGGGTGCTGGGGGTAAAGCAGCTGCTTTTTCTCTTGGCCTTTGGCCTTCTACCCCGGGCCACGGCCTTGTGACCCTCATGGGGAGACCCAAACTACAGTATCTGATCTGGGGACAGTGGACATAAAGTAAATATTTTAGAGTTGGGGAACCTTTATGACACTCCTCAGGTTCTGTTGGTTACAATTCACCCTCCACCAACACAGAAGGCCAATGCTTTCCCTAAAAGGAAGAGATCTTTGTCCTCAGAATGTTGTCCTCGAAGAGGCTGTTTTGAGCCACGTTACCTTCCAAGTAGCCTGCCCTGTTTATGACTCCCTGTTCACGTGTCACACTTTATACTTAAATGTTGGTCGGTTTGTTGACTGTCTTTTTCGTCTACTTTAAACGGCACGCTCCAGTCTGGGCGACAGAGTTCGCACGGTGTCTTGTAGACAGAACGTCCGCAGTCGGGAGGTCCCGGTGCACAGTAACAAGGGGCTTCCTAAGGACCCTGGGTGCTTCATAGAGACGGCAAAATGAAACTCAAAAGAGACGAGCAAGGGTTAGAAAAGAATTGGGTTACATTTTTTTCCAGATTTTGTGTCCAAACGCATGCTTTTTGAATTGGTCTACATATAAAAAAAAATCAACGAAACAAAAGGAAGGATGGTGATGCCTGAGCATTGAGCGGCTACACCTCTCCTGAGGTTCCCTCCCACGGCCAGAGCCCTGCAGGCTCCAGGAGGGGGTCTGAAAGTAGGTTATGCGAATTTCCATGTGACACCAGCCAGAGTGGACACAGCCAGGCCTGGCGGAGCATAGGGAGAAATTTAGCCCTGGTGTTCTCTCCTCTTTCCATCTTCTTCAAACCCAGGTTCGCTGAGATGGTTGGGGGAGATGGGGCAGCTTGTGCTATTCCCTTCGCCTGGCAGACTCTGTTCCTCATCTGTGACCTGGAGAAAAAGTCTCTAACACAAGTACATTTAAAACATTAACGCTCAAACGAAAATCGACTTAAAGACATTCTCACAGAACAGACACATTCTGCCACTAGCACCATTCTCCCATCGTCCCACCGCCCTTGCACCTGGGCTTGAATCTGCTTTTTAGTGAAAAGAGCATCATCCTCTGTATTGGGTCCCTCTGTGACCTTTTTCACCTTGGAAATATCAAGATTTTTCATGGAACTCTATAGGTTAAACCCGGAAAACTTAGGTAAATGCATTCTTCCCACCAGGGATGCTTTTCTTTTTAACTTTGCGAACTAACAGGCTTTAATTTCCATCAAAGCCACATTCCTTAAAAAATGATACTCATATCATTATGGTCAGTTATACGAAATGATTTTAAAGGTTGAGTATATATTTGAATGTACTGTAGGAGGTCTATTTTTCAGAATCACATAATGTTGGATACAAAAATGCAACCTTTTACGTGTATAATTGAACTGAACTTTTATCCTGAGCCCCCATTCTGCCTAATACTGGAAAACAACCCAGTCAATTCCAGGTGTTAGCATTGGTTAGGAATATAAGGACTCTAGACATAATGCAGTGTTTATGTATGTTAATGTAGTATTTATATATGTAAACAGTATAACAAAAATAGGTTTAGGTCAACACTAGGGATACAACAGAGTATTTTTCCCTTCTGAGGGAGTTCCACATCCTTCACGTTTGAGAAGCTCGGGGCTAGCATGCATTAGCAAGCTGGGTAGTGCTAGTAATGGAAACGCCTTGCTCTTAATGTCTCAGGCTATTTTTGTTAAGTATTTTGAGGACACTTAATGACTATGCTCTTAGGATTTGGGGTGGGGAGCCTCTGAAGGCTCCAGGCTCTTGCTCCACACCCACATTCCTGCCCTCCAGGGAAATGGCGTGTGCACACGTGCACTGCATGTTTCGTGTGGCGTGCCTAGCAAGGGACCCCTGGGTGGAGACCTTGGGCAAGGAGGACAGAGCCCAGCACAAGGGAATGGCGGGTGGGGCTCACACAGTGGGGACCTTTTGTTAGGTCACAGGAGGGGACAATAAGGACAAAGAGTCCTCTCTCTAAGTGGTTCCCACACGACATCTGCTTCTCCTCTCGCCAGCCCGGAAGGGTTGTTTTGCTCAGATTTATGTGTTCTGGGCTTTGGGAAAGGTTTCTGATTGTTCAAATTTCTGGTGAAAACCCCCTTACTGCCTGTGTGTGCCTCTGCCCAGCTATTCCATCGATGTCTGTGTTTACAGGTTGCTGCCATTGCGTCTTTACAGATTTTATTTGTGTTGACTTTCATTCTCTCGCTTTCTAAGGTCGTAAGTCCCTTAAACATCAGTTCCTCTCTCTCTCTCTCTCTCTCTCTCTCTCTCTCTCTCTCTTTTTGGGTGGGGGGTACAGGGTCTCACTCTGTGATCCAGGCTGGAGTGCAGTGGCTCACTGCAGCCTTGAATTCCTGGGCTCAGGTGATTCTCCCACCCCAGTCTCCTGAGTACCTGGGACTACAGGTACAGGCATCTGCCACCATGCTCAGCTTTTTTTTTTTTTTTTTTTGGAGAGACAGGGTTTTGTCATTTTACTCAGACTGGTCTTGAACTCCTGGGCTCAAGTGATCCTCCCAACTCAGCCTCTCAGTATTGGGATTATAGGCATAAGCCCCAGTGCCCGGCCCCACTTTTTCTATTTTTAGCAAACTACATATTATAAGAGTTAAGTGATGGCTTAATGCACTGTTAAACAACATATTTCTTAGGAAAAAACTATCATTATAATCTTCTAAGTATTTAAAATTTGGACGTTCAAAAACTCCCTAGAACTAGAAAACTTGAATATTCAAACAAATGATGTAAGAATAGGGTGGGTCTATTTCTATAGCAATCACATACTTGAGGAACGCACCCACTTTTTGGACTTCCTGGCCTGTGGGTGGGGAAGAGGCCCCTGACATGGCCATCACCACGATTCTCCCACCATCCCCAGCAGTCCAGCAGCACAGGCTTGGTTCAGTTCTTCAGTAGAAAGGCATAGAGCATACTCCTCTGCACTGGGTCCTTCAGTGACATTTTTTGACCTTAAAAATATCAAGTATTTCTCAAGAAATCCTATAGGTTAAAAACATGGCTTTTTAAAAAAATTTAGGTTCTCCCAGGTTGACATCCCACTCAACATATTAGAACCAGCTTTAATGTGTGACAACGTAAGACTGAGGCTTGAGAAGTTCAAGGGAGCCATGTTCAGGAAGCGGCATAATTCTTTTCAAAAAATAGGGACTGAGCTCTTACTGGATTATTTTTGTAAAGCTCATTTCTAAGATAAAATATAACAGGGACCTTTTCCAGATGCTGATAATTTAAGGGAGTTAGAAGAAGATAAAAAACAACTTACAACTGGTTGGGGGTCAGGGCCCAAATGAGCTTAGAAAGCGGACAGCTCATTTTATGATAGTCTTATTCACAGATTGTTTTTATCTTGAGCAACAAACCAAAGTTTATCATTGTGTGGAGAGAAGGAATTTAACATCATTCTTGGGTAGCAAAAATCACAAAGATGTTTTAGGAACATATAAAAGTAGGAAAGAGGCCTCCGGTGACCTGTAAGTTCTCATATGTGACTCTGCAGCTCCGTTCAGAGCACAGGTGGGCACAGCAGTGCATGGGGAAGGTTATCACTCAGGAATGTGTTTGACTGAGGTCCACACCAGGATGGCAGAAAGTCATCTTAAAGTATTAAAAAACAAATATTCTACATTTCTATACAGTGAATGATTTCAGCACCTGTTTAAGAAAAGCACTATGCTGAATACTTCACGGCAAATCTGAAGAAACCTATAGCAAGGCTTGGATCCCTAGTGTCTTTGGCTAAATCTAAAGAGTACTCCCAGACAGGGGGATGGTATTACTCAAAGGACTCTCCTTATGGCAGGACCGCAGGCACCTCAAAGCATCTAGACTGTGGTCCTCAGTGTGGAGGGCACCGGAGCTAGCAGTTAGCAGCCAAGAGTCTGACCAGCGAAAGTCAGACTCCTGGCGCTGGACTCACACTATCCCACCTTGAGAGAGAGACTGCTCCACAGCCCAGACCAGCAAAGTGCTAAGTTATTAAGAGGAAGACTCTTTGTGTGGATTGGACGTCATCCAGGTGCACTGGCTGAGTGGGAAGGGACTGGGAGAGAGAAGGTACAGTCAGAGGTTGCTTAGAAATGGTGGGTTTAAAGAAAGGAGAAGTAGGTTGCCTTGAATATCTTGCAGCCAGGCAGCTGCTGGTCAGAGAGCTCGCCTGTCCTCCAGAAGCTGCATCTCATCTCCCTTCCTGGAGAGCTGGTCCTCTCCATCTTTCCTATTTTCTCCATCCCATTGGCTTGTCTAATAAGAGAGTTTTTTGTTAGCTTGGTCCATACACTGGTTAATTAAACTAAAACTAACTGCTAATTACATTGGCCTTGTAGATATTCATTTCCTTCATTTATTATTGGTATGATTGTTTTCCAGTTCTTGGCAAGATGGCAGTAGGGGGGAGGGGGCGTGTAGGATATCTACTAACATCCTTCTCTTATTATTATTATTTGAGATAGAGTTTTGCTTTTGTCGCCCAGGCTGGAGTGCACGGCACCATCTCAGCTCACTGCAACCTCTGCCTCCCAGGTTCAAGCGATTCTCTTGCCTCAGCCTACCAAGTAGCTGAGATTACAGGTGCCCTCCACCACATCCAGCTAATTTTTTTGTATTTTTGGTTGAGACAGGGTTTCACCATGTTGGCCAGGCTGGTCTCGAACTCCTCACCTCAGGTGATCCACCCGCTTGGCCTCCCAAAGCGCGGGGATTACAGACGCAAGCCACCACACCTGACCCTCACTAACATCCTTATAATTCATATACTTCTACAACCTCACTGGGGAAACAAGGTCTATGTGAGCATCCCTTGTAGTATACTCTTGAGAGTAAAAAATCTCTTACACACACATTATCTCATGAATTCTCACAAAAACTTCGTCGACAACAGAAGCTGGTTTTTTTCTTCTTCTTTTTTTTTTTTTGGCCAGCTATGTGCTGCTCTCTCAGTTGCTTTACATTTCTCATCTCATTAAATCCTTGCCCAATGCTGCCAGGCCAATGTCACTTTCCTAGTTTACATTTGGGAAAACTGAGGGACTGGGACTTGCAGTGTCTTAACTAATATCAGACAGGTGGTAAAAGCCTGAGTTAGAGACGGATGAATGCTCTCGACTCTAAGTCCAGGGGTTTTTCAGCTACTCTCACGAAAACAGATGAAATAAGGAGCAACACAAGAACAATCATAAGACAATACAGAAACACGTCAAAAAGTGTGGGTATTTACAGGAAGGAGCAGGAGTGCTCGGGACGGGGAGGCAGGGGACACCCACAGGGGAGTCAGACTCCCAAAGTTGAGCGAGCAAATGTTGTTGATGAAAAAGTTACAAACATGATGACTGAGATTTTAATTATCCTATTACATCCTTTTTCCAAATAAGCATCTAGGAGGAGTTGAGATGCAAATGTTCATTTTGGATGCTGCAGGAATTTGCCTGCTGACTGTCTTTAGACAGTGAAATTGTCTTAATTACTATTCTTTTTCCCCAAACCCAGGGCTTATCTTAAGTTAGACAAAAAAAAAAAAAAAAAAAGGTATTTAGGAAGAATTCCTAAATACCATTCCTCCTGTGTTTCTTTGAGCCCAAATTAATTTTGTCATTGGCCTGTGGTCCAATGTTCTGGAGGCTAGAGATGCAGCCTTTCTCCTTTCATCATACCAGACATCTCAGAGGAGAGAGGCTGGTTCTGTTGGAGGCGGGACAGTGTGCAGGTGAGCAATGCACAGGTCTCGACTTTCCCTGAGTGCGGCAGACCCTGCCAGGTTGCACCTTTCTCCAGAGTGCCACTTGGCGGGTGTCCCCTAGTCCACCAGCACCTAATAAGAATCCAGAGACTATGGGAAGCTTTTTGGCTCTGTTCAGGGTTTGCTGATAGGAAGGGTGAGTGACCCAGCAGACAGTTGAAGAGATGAAAGCAAGCCTTTTGGATTAAATAAGATTTAGGAAATAAAAGGATTAGCAGGGCACAAAAGCTAGATTTGCAGGTTTATTTAGCCAGTGCAGCATGGCATGCTGGGACTTGGGGCATCCAGAAAGAGATAAAAGGAACTAACTCAGGAGGTCACAGGGCAACAGAATCCCCCACCTCCAAGCCAGCTAAATCTTCTGATAATTGAAAACAGGCCAGAAAGGGATATTACCCGCTATTAATTCTGACTCCTCCACCAAGTAATAAGAAAAGATACAATGACAAGCCACCTCACAGGTTGGGGGTCAGGGCTCAAATAAGCTTAGGAAGTAGACAGCTCATTTTATGACAAAGTCTTATTCACAGATCATTTTTAACTTGAGCAACAAAGCAAAGTTGATCATTGTGTGGGGAAGGGGAATTCAATATCGTTAGCGGGTAGCAAAATTGGTTGTCTTTCCTCAATGTTTCTGTTCTTCCAAATTGTGGAACCAAAAACCCCAAAGCCTGAAGAAGGGCTGTTAGAGCATGTCTGGTCTAATGGGCCTGCGAAGTGGGTGCCCTCGCCAGGGCTCTCTGACATAGGCCAGGACCCTCATGGTCAGGGGCAGGACAGTGTGCTCCAGAGACCAGCTACTCCACTGAGACAGAGGAGTCCTTCAGTACTTCCTCCTGAAATTATACCGCAATTGCCATCACACACTTCCTTACTCTGCAACATGGAGAAACTTAAGACAAATCTAGTCTGTCACTGAAATGATTGCTATTGGAAAATCTGAAAATAGCTGGTATGATGTCCTTAAATATTCCCTTTCCCTGGTTGAGCTTCTCACTGTCCCCAGTAATCCCCACAATCTGATTTCTCATTTCCTTTCTGGGACACTAAAGGAGGGCATATGTGGTTTTGAGCCTCCTTCCCCGTGACTCTTCGTGCCTGGAATCACTCGTGAGGTTTTTCTTCCTAAGCAGATGTCTTCTGACCCCTGCATTACTGTGTTTGATAAATAGTCAATCTATCTACCCTCCTCAAAGTCTCCTTCCCTTAGTATGAGACTACCTAAGCCAACACTGGAAACCTACCATGATTGCTATAATTAATGTACATTTCCACATCTCTGCATTCAGTACTGATCAGACATTCCTGAGAACCTGATAAACATCTAGTGTCTGCTCAGTGCCAGGAATAGGTGATTCAGATTGCTCCCAGCCCTGGAGGAACTCAGAGTTTAGGAGAGGAAATACATACTTAACCATAGTTTCATGTGATATAAGCTATAAAGAGGTAGGCTCCAGAGACCACAGTATGAGATATCTGAATGTTCAATGGGTAAATAACTTCCTCAGCAAGAGGGAATAGGCATATAGAGAGCTATGAAGGCAGATAGGAATTTGATATATTCAGAAAACTACAAAGTTGAGTCTTTCATTCCAGAGTGAACTGCTATGTCGAGAGATGATAGATAGATAGATAGATAGATAGATAGATAGATAGATAGACAGATAGATAGATAGATAGACAGATAGATAGATAGACAGATAGATAGATAGACAGACCGATAGATAGAGAAAATGACCTCCCACCCTATCTGGGTGATTTGATGTAGATAACAAGTTTAACTGAAACTAGGAACTCAACGCAGGATGAAGAAAGGGTTTAGAATAGGTGGCAGGCAGGAGACAATTTGTATATATACTTGTTGTTATTAACAAAGATCAAAGTAGCCCTGTGTTTCACTACTTCATTATTACTATTTAGCCATATATTGAACTCATTTCCCTCTGGTCAGAGTTTTGAAGTTATAAAAGACATATATATATATGTATATGTATATACACACTTCCAAAGTAGGAGTGGACTGAGTCAAAAGTCTTTCCAAGCTGAAAGAAACTTTGGCAATTATTGAAAGAAGTGATTTCAAAGCATGTGTGCAGAAGCAACTTCTTTTTGGATGTGGAAGCTCAATGCCTCTGGCAGGGGCGGGGGCAGCTTTGTTAGACGCAGAGGCGGGGGAGTGGAGACTCTACCTGTTCACCCTTCTTTCCACCAGCCCCTCACCTTTCCCAGCTCTCCCATTGCCAGGAACAAAGCGCAGAGCTGACGTAACAGATAAGGAAACTCAACTGAAGGGCAGAAACCAAGTGAAGAGAACGCTGGCAGGCCCATCAGTGGCACAGGTAAGGCCAGAAACAAGACTTAGCCTTGCAGGTCTATGTTCAGATGCAGGAGACATGCCTGATGTCTTTTCTTTCTTTTTTTTGTTTTTTGTTTTTATTTTTATTTTAGAGATGGAGTCTTGCTCTGTCGCCCAGGCTGAGGTGCAGTGGTGCAATCTCTGCTCACTGCAACCTCCTCCTTTCAGGTTCAAGCAATTCTCCTGCCTCAACTTCCCTAGTAACTGGGAATGTAGGCGCACGCCACCACGCCTGGCTAATTTTTTTGTATTTTAGTAGAGACAGGGTTTCACCATGTTGCCCAGGCTGGTCTTGAACTCCTGAGCTCAGGCAATCCTCCGGCCTCGACCTCCCAAGTGCTAGGATTACAGGTGGGAGCCACCTCACCCGGCCTACATCTTTTCTTTAAGGGTTAAGTTCTTTTATTACCTGTGAGGAGTTTGCCTAGTGAAAAAGCAATAGATGAGTGAACAGTATAGATGCCAGGTTACTCTGTGTCTTTTGTAATTGATGACAAATCTAAACTACATAGATTTAAGGAAAACGGCCCCCACCCATGGCGTCCTGGGTCCCCCTCTGTGGCTCTGCGAGCTACACCGGGCGACAAGAGCAAAAACAGGCATCCTAAAGAGGAAACGTAGAAATGATAGCTTTCACATTTGGCCGAAAACCATGCAATATAAAAAAATGTTATTTTTTCAACTAAAATCCAGGTTTTAACAAGCATTTATCATACACTTTTTGCTGTAGCGCTGTACGAGATACTAGGCCTGCATTGGAGAATCAAACCTACATGGCCTCCATGTGCAGAGGTGCATAATTCAGCAGGAAGACACACAAGAAATAGAGCCAACAACTTAGACTTATTTATGTGCTAGGTACAAGTTCATTTCACTTTCACAACAACTCCAGGAAGATGGCCTTCTCATTAGCTGGGGGATGGGCTGGCTGCGGAGCCCAGGCAGCCTGCTGCAGCGTAACTGCTTGAGCACATGAGGGCGGCCCCACAATTTCCACGGTGCGACGAAGGCCAGGGCAGGAAACAAGACACTCACCCATCATTGTCTCAGCGCCTCAACTACCAATATTCTTGTTTTTGCCTATTTGTGTTAGTTGTCTCCACACATGCCCTTCTGATGTTTACATGGCAGCAAAAACAGTATACACATAATGGACTGTATTATCCATAGCCTGCTCACTGAAGCCTGGCTGGGTATCAGTGAAAGGCCCTGCTAATCACCACAGATGAATCCTAAAATAGCCAGAGCCTGTTAGTATGGCCTTCCAAAAGTACTCACTGGATCGATGACCCACCCCGGCTTCAGACTCAGCCCTCAGTATCATAAGATGAATAGTCTTCTCTCTCCTGAATTTGAGGTTTGATCTCTGAAGACCCCTGGGGCCAGAAGAAATGGAGGTTTACAGGACACAGTTGGGGATAGGGAGAGTACGCCTCAGTTGTTGAAAATGTGTAATGTCAGTTTAAATTCCTTTTACCAACACTGCTTTCCATTGGAAACATCAGCAGTTCTCTTGCTGGTCTCCCTTTCTCCTGAGCAAGAAGGCAGAGGCCTCTGCAGAGTCTGGTTTCTCCATAAGTTCAACTTCTGTCTTGAAACTGCCTCTCAAAAATTCTACCAGTAATACCATACTCATTATGCTTTTTTGCTATGGATTTATTATGCTCTTATAAACCTCACTTATGCCGTGGAATCTGGGCTGAAAGGAAAGGGAAATATCTGCTCAAGCTTCACCTTCAACTTGAGTTCCTTGTGGATTTAAAAATTTTGTGCCATCACCTTTTCAGTCACTGCTTCCTTCTATCGCGTCTTTTTTTTATTTTATTTTATTTTATTTTTTTGAGACAGAGTCTTTCTCTGTCACCCAGGCTGGAGTGCAAGGGCACAGTCTCGGCTCACTGCAACCTCCACCTCCCAGGTTCAAGCAATTCTCCTACCTCAGCCTCCCAAGTAGCTGGGATTACAGGCACCCACCACCACACCTAGTTAATTTTTTTGTATTTTTAACAGCGATGGGATTTTGCCATGTTGACCGATAGATAGAGAAAATGACTTCCCACCCTATCTGGTGATTTGATGAAGATGACAAGTTTAACTGAAACTAGAAACTCAATGCAGGATGAAGAAAGGATTTAGAATGGGTGGCAGGTGGGAAAGAATGTGTATATATACTTGTTGCTGTTAACAAAGACCAAAGTAACCCTTCATTTCACTACTTCATTATACTCCTATTTAGTCATATATTGAACACATTTCCCAGGCTTGTCTTCAACTCCTGACCTCAGGTGATCCATTCACCTTGGCCTCCCAAAGTGCTGGGATTATAGGCATGAGCTACCATGGCTGGTTTCATCTCATGTTACATTTCAGCCTTTATCACTATCTTTATGAAGTTCATGTTTCATTGAGATTTGTTGAGAACACTATCCAATGTTTTTGAAAACTTCCTTGTATTTATTGTGGTAAGATGCTTCTTTTCTTTTTATTTATTTTTTTTTGAGTCAGGGTCTCACTATATTAACCAGGCTGGTCTCGAACTCCTGGGCTCAAGTGATCCTCCCACCTCAACCTCCCATGTGCTGGGATTACAGGTGTGTGCCACTGCACCCGGCTGATGCTTCTTCTGAATAGGATTTTTCTTTTCCTGTGGCTAGAAGTGTTTCATTGGCTTTGATTTTTCCCCATCTTGATAGAGGCAAGATCTATCCAGATGCTCACAGATGGGACAGGTGGCATTCTTGCATGCTAATGAATAGCCTAGTTTCCTGTGCCATCAGAGGTTTGCTTTCCTTTGTATAATTTTATAAGTAACTTGTTAGGCAATTGGGAGAGTAAATGATATATATGCTTAAACACAGAGTGATTAAAGGAACAGTCAACACAGATGACTAGACTCTCAAATGTTCTCAGTGAATCTTCTGCTGTGGAAGTCACAATCTTTAGAACTGATTTGGGGTTTTAATTTTGTATTCTGCTCTTTCTGTCTGGCCCCACTGTACAGCAGCTGGCTTTCCCCTTAGGTATCTACTGTAGGTTTACTTGCCCTTTTTCTTGACAAAATGTTAAAATATTTTTGAGAATCAATTGTCTCCTTAAGATGATATGATTTCCTTGAGAGTTTCTTTCTATGAAGATTTTGAACATGGCTGACAAACCTTGCTTCCAGCTAAAAGACAGAGGTTTTTAAGGTCAAAATAATCAGCATTCATTCCCAACTCTTAAGACACACCCAAAATTCTTAGAGGAAAAATTGAGAAGAATTTAAACCAAAGTGAATGAAGCTAATACTGACTAAATCCAGAAAATGGGAATTCCAGCATTTTCTGTGGTAATGGCAAAAAGTATTTTAATAGTCTGAGTACAGGAGTTCGAGACCAGCCTGGCCAACATGGTGAAACCCTGTCTCTACTAAAAATACAAAAAAAGTAGCTGGGCATGGTGGCAGATGCCTGTAATCCCAGCTACTTGGGAGGCTGAGGCAGGAGAATCGCTTGAACCTGGCAGGCAGAGGTTGCAGAGAGGGAGATGGTGCCATTGATCGCCAACCTGAGCAGCAAGAACAAAATTCTCTCAAAAAAAGAACAAAATCCACCACTACTCACCACTATTCTATATTGATTCAAAAACACTAAACATACTAAAATATAAAAATGATTAGTCTTCCAGATGATAAGCTAACTGGTCCATCTAAGGGCAATGTAAGTAGAATTTCCAGCTCTGATCCACTGTGTAGAAATGCACTGTATAACAAATGCATGTTGGAATTAAATGATGGTGTAGTACTTATGGAAATCATAGCTTGATTCACACGATCATTTGAATTCAATAGCTGTTCACAAAATCACAGAACTTTATTCTCTCATTTAATAGATACCTGGTTTGAAATATTTAATCTATAACTACATGTATTTATTAGTAAAATATCTGGATCCGAAAATATATTGAGCTGTCTCTGGGTGGCCTGGTGAATATAAGTGGCAAATGATCTAGTATAAGAAATAAAATTAAACAAATCAGCAAGCCCAGATTGACATGCACACATTAGTTTGGTCACTGTCAACACTGCGCAGCATCCCATGCCTCACAATACTTTCATGCTTAGCTAAAGTTCTTGTACAACCTGTACAAGTGCATATTTTATTAAGGGCAATAAATGACATAAAAATGTAACACTTCTCATTAAAAAGAGAATAAGAATGCATTTATTACTTAATGTTAAATAAAGTTTCTTTACTTGGAAAGATTTTTCAAAAGATTATTAGATTATAGTCTTAAATGGACAATTCTTTAAAATTAACATTTGGCTAAATATTCTTGGGAGAATGAATTGCAAAACTCACATATATATATGTCTTTTACTTAAGCTGGGTCTTCAAGGAATGATGACTTGTCTTCAATTTTAGAGTTAAACTCACACGTTTAAGAAAGTTAAAATGTTTTGAAATGAACAGAAAAGATTAACTATGAGATGTCTCCTTGATTTTGCAAATTGCCAGTATCACTGCACTTCAATAAAAATACAGTACAGATATTTTTCTGTGTCTGTAATCCCAGCACTCTGGGAAGTGATTGAATAGCCTCATATTAATTATTCTTTCATATTATAATCAACAAACCAACAATAGAATGTAAGTGCTATGCTTAAGATACCAGTTAGCTAGATAAACAGACTGAGGCCAACAAAGGTGAAGACACTTGCCCAAATAACACAGTTTATTTGCAGAAAAGCTAACAAGTGTTGTTGTGTCAATGTAATTTTAGCTATATTGTGTGACTTTTTGTACCAGAGAACTTGCAAAAATCATCAGGGCCAGATGACCTACAAGATAATGGGTCATTAAGACATAAAAATTAGGTAAAATTAAGGTAAGCAAAAATTTTCATCAAATTAACTTTTAATAAAAAATTAAGGAACTTTTAAAGTTGAGAAGCAGTGAATATTCTCAACAGATTTTCAGAAAAATACAACTTAAAAATGTTGATTAAACTATTAAGTATTTGATGCTTTAAATTTTTTCTGAAAAGAGACCAGGCTTTTATGTCCTAAATTCTTTGTTCAGAACAAATTAACTTGTGTACTTGAGCTAAACACTTTACATCTTGGGTGTCAGCTTGATCATTTGTAAAATGAGTGCTGAATGAGATTAGTGGTTTTTCTAGCCATATTTTGTCATTCTACAAAACTTTATTGTTATGGGCTGAAATGTGTTCCCCTCCCCTCAAAATTCATACGTTTCCTTCTGAGTCAGTATCCCAGAATGAAAGAAATAATTAAGTTAAAATGAAGTCATTAGTGGTCCTTATAAGGGGAGGGACTAGGAATCAGAAATGCAAAAAAAGAAAGACTACATGAGGTTGAGCAAGAAGGCAACCATCTAAAGCCGAGGAAAGAGGTCTCAGAAGAAACCAATCCTGCTGGAACCTTGATCTTGAACTTCTGGTCTCCAGAATGATAGGAAAACAAAAATCTGTTGTTTAAGCACCTGGCCTGTGGCACATTGTTATGGCAGCCGTAGGAAACTATAGCAACTGTAAACTGAAGGATAAAACTGTGCACATATTCCATTTAATCTTCTTACCATCTTCATGAAGTAGGTGCCATTACAACAGTCACTACTCATATTAGGAGAGGGAGGTTTATCAGAACTAATCAGAACTCGACTGGGCGCAGTGGCTCACGCCTGTAATCTCAACACTTTGGGAGGCCGAGGCCAGCAGATCACCTGAGTTTGAGACCAGCCTTGCCAACATGGTGAAACCCTGTCTCTACTAAAAATACAAAAAAGTAGCTGGATGTGGTAGCAAGCACCTGTAATCCCAGCTACTTGGGAGGCTGAGGCAGGAGAATCTCTTAAACCCAACAGGTGGAGGTTGTCCATAGCCATATTTTGCCATTCTACTAAACTTTATTGTTTTGTGCCATTGCACTCCAGCCTGAGCAACAAGAACAAAACTCCATCTCAAAAAGAAAAAAAAAAGAATGAGAACCCCAAGCATAGTCCTTACATTCTGTGGTTGGTTTGTTGATTGTAATATGAAAGTAGAATTAATATGAGGCTATTCAATCACTTCTTAGATACCTGGTTTGAAATATTTAATCTGTAGTTACATATATTTGTTCTTAAAATATCTGGATCAGAAAATGTATTGAACTGCTTCTGGGTGGGCTGGTGAATATGATTGGCAGATGATCTAGTATAAGAAATAAAATTAAACAAATCAGCAAGCCCAGATTGACATGCACACATTAGTTTGGTCACTGTCAACATTGCACAGCATCCCATGCCTCACAAATACTTTCATGCTTAGCTAAAGTTCTTGTACAAGCTGTACAAGTACATATTTTATTAAGGATCTGAGGTCAGGAGTTCAAGAACAGCCTGGCCAACATGATGAAACCCCATCTCTACTGAAAATACAGAAATTAACCAGGCATGGTGGCAGGTGCCTGTAATCTCAGCTACTCAGGAGGCTGAGGCAGGAGAATTGCTTGAACCCAGAAGGTGGAGGTTGCAGTGAGCAGAGATCACACCATTGCACTCCAGCCTGGGCTATAAGAGCAAGATTTCATCTAAAAAAAGAAAAAAAAAGTAACACTTCTATTTTAAAAGAGAATAAGAATGCATTTATTACTTAATGTTGAATAAAGTTTGTTTACTTGAAAAGAAGATTTTCAAAAGATTATTAGATTATAGTCTTAAATGGACAATTCTTTAAAATTAACTTTTGGCTAAATATTCTTGGAAGAATGAATTGCAAAACTCACATAGATGTGTCTTTTACTTCAAGGAATGACGACTTATCTTCAATTTTGGAGTTAAACTCACACATTTAAGAAAGTTAAAATATTTTGAAATGCACAAAAAAGATTAACTATGAGAAGTCTTCTTGATTTTTCAAATTGCCATTATCATTATAATTCAATAAAAGTACAGCACAGATATTTTTCTGTGCCTGTAATCCCAGCACTCTGGGAGGCCAAAGTGAGTGAATCACTTGAGGTCAGAAATTCAAGACCAACCTGGCCAACACAGTGAAACCCTGTCTCTACTAAAAGTACAAAAATTTGCCAGGCATGGTGGTGTGTGCCTGTAGCTCCAGCTATTCAGGAGGCTGAGATGGAAAGATTGCTTGAACCTGGAGGTGGAAGTCGCAGTCAGCTAAGATGGTGCCATTATACTCCAGCCTGGGCAACACAGCAAGACTTCATCACACACACAAAAAAATGCAGCACAAATATTTTTCTGAATGCTTCAAAGGAATTTTTCAATTACTATGTCATAATGTCATAAGAAGGGCTCCGATTTGAAAATATGAAAATTACGGCATACGTCATAAAACAATAATTGGAAAAGCATTGAAGAAAAATAATAAGAATTATCAATAGAGGTAGTATTACAGTACATTTTTAATTTAATTATAGTAATGCATTTTTTTTTGAAAGTCAGATTCAAGAAATTCATTGTTACCTAACTAGGCAGGAAATGTTATAGTCACATACTCAGCTAGAAAAATGTATGAGAAAGAATGAACACTTATCATTATGTTCTCTTAATGATGTTCACTGTTACACATATTTGCATAACATTTGTGTAACTTTAAATATACATTACAAATGTACATTTATTTTATTTTGCTGATAAAATGTTTTTACTTTCTTCTGTTTTTGAAGTTGTTATATACATAAAAGGGTTTATTTTCTTCCCTTTTTGAAGTTTATTATGACAATACAATATGTGAAAATCTACAGCAGAGAATTTAGAAATTTTAATTGTTTGTAACTGAGTTTGTGCTAAGAGACACCATGCTAAAACTAAGGGTTTTTCACCACCAGTATTTTCTAACAGGTCCAAGAGTCAAATACAGTTAAAATTAAATTGTGCGCATTTGAGTTAGGCTAAGACGCAGCAGAAACTAATCAGCCGGAAATGGTTTTCAGTATGATGTAAATCAGTTTTTATATAGCACTATTAAAAATTTCATTTTAAAATCCCGATATCAGATAAACCTTAATGTGATTACCGAAAACTTAAGAGTAAATGTTTTAAAAGGCATGTCTCCGGATATTGTTCAAATCAATTTTATGTGCTTTACTCTTACAAATTTACTACCAGTAAAGCAATGTCTTCTCTTGTCTTAACAACTACTGATTAACAGAGTTAGAAATTATGTTATCACACTTATTTCTTCAAAGAAAGACATTAGATAGAATACATAGCAAAATGATGCTACAGTTTTCTATGGCGAGGTAGGGAGGAAATTACCTTCTGGAACACGATGGTTAAAGATGTTAACATCCTCCTATTTTTTGAGGGGGGACACATACGATTCAAGCAAAGTAAAGTGGACTGACTTCTCATTTCCTCATCTATGGAATGCTGGGGCTCACCCAGTATGAGGATCATACAAATTGGTGGTGGGAAAAGCATTGAAATGTCACTGACTTTGTCAGATGCGTGCGGTCAGGTGGACATGTGTTTCTCGGATGCTCACTGTAGCTGTTGCTTGTCCATCTTTATTACCTGATCCAGGTAAGAGCATGATGCTACAGGTAATGAACCCAGTGAACTAAAGATCTGCCCCCTCCATGTGTGTCAAATTCAATAATTTAGGATTAAAATATTTCTAGTGAAAATCTCAAAGTAAACACTTACTAAGCACCTCCTAAATTCAGAACTGACATCTGTTGTTCAGGTGGCCAGTCAGGGTCTTCGAAGCAATTCACGCACCACACTCCGTGTTCTTTAGTGACTCATGAGGAAGGTGGCATTATCATCTGTCAGAGCAGCACAGCTTACTAACATTTTTAGCTACAAAGCAAAATATAATGAACCTGAGACTTCAGCTTAGTTCTTGTGATTGGAGTCCTGTTCCCTCAGTGTAATGAGCATGGAATAGGATGCCTCGCTCCACACCCCATCACGGCTCTCCCCAGACAGCCCCGAAAGACAGCAGGTACCAACACACACTACTCAGTTGCTGCTATCACCTCACCAAGCCTCTGTTCAATTCTTCGCTCTCACATTATCTACTGTCATAAAACAAAAGGAGAAAAAGAAGGAGAGAAAAACTATATTCAAAATTGTTATTGTTACCATGATCATTACTGTTGTTATCATGCTACTGGTTTATTTTAGAAGTAAAATAACTTTCGTCTAGAGGTGCTTAGAGGTGAATTGCGGGAATTTATAGTGTAGTCGTGGGTTTATAAGGATGAAGAAGCCATTGGCCTTAAAAAATTAGGAACTTGGTAGGTTCGTTATAGTATTCATTGACATAAACACATCCAGAAACTTACAGTCAGCAAATGAGTATTACGCGAGTTGTGGGCAGAGACTAGCATCCCATGGGCCCTGGAACCAGACACACCTGGGCTTGATTCCTGACCCCGGCATATCACTATCTGCTCTTTGGCAAATGGCTTAACCATGCTAACCTCTATTTCTCAGACCTATGGAATGGGAATAATAATAGGACCTATCTGACAGGGTGGTTGGGATCATTGACTGAAATAACACATGAAAGAGCTTAGCACAGTGCCTAGCAGGTAGTAGATCCTCAGGAAAAGTCAGCTGCCGTCAAACTTTGTAGGAAGAGAAAAGTAGGACTGTATCTAATATAGCTTAAGCTTATACGCTCTGCAGGAGGGGGAGGAGTCTCATTTTGTGTCAAGAGTTTTCCGTGGGTTATCTTATTTCATCCAGCATGAAGCTGTGTGGTCTCATTACTACTGAACACACATGACTCTGAGACTCTGAGAGGTAGACACTACACTCCAGAGCTGTGATGCACACCTGAATCTGCTGGCTCAAGGTCTAGACTCTCTCCACTGCACGACAGTAACCCACGTGAATCAGCAATGAAAAAATAAGACAGAGTAAGGTAAGTGAGGCCCATGGCAGTGGTGAGTGCAATGGGATTCCAAGAAGGGAGGCCCCTGTGAGCTGGGACAGTCAGGAAGGGGTCCCATCCCTCAGCTGGGCAGAAAAGGGCAAACGGATTTGTTTAGACTAAAGGGAAGGGTGGACATTCTGGAAAGGTCAGTTCCACCTCCTCAGCCTTAGTTAGGAGAGAATTTTATGCACACCAGAGGCCAAGTCCTTCTTTATCAGTTGATATACCAGCAGTCCTGGCTATGGGCTCACTGCATAGTTATCATCAGGACCGGAAAGCGTCCAGGTCAGCCTGTCCCTGTGGGGCCATTCATCACAGCTGCTTCTTACCCAGGCTGGGGAAGCCCAGACCAACCTCTGAGCCCTGGCACCTGCAGCCAGGCCATGACAACAGTTATCAGAGGGCTGAGGGCAGCCTGGTCCCTGCAGCTCTGGTATGCCTGCTGGGGAGGGCAGGACTGGCAGTAGAGAAGGCAGGATCCAGCTGGGGTCTCCTGGCCTCAAAATGGTCTCAAGTAGTGAATGTGGGGGCTCTCACAGGACTAGAGCTTTGTGTCTGGTTCTTCAAACAGTTCCGAAGCTTAGATATAGTATGTATAAAAGTAATCTGAGGAGCTTGCTCACAATGCAGGTGTTCCTGGCCTCACTCCAACTATTTTAATTTCATGTAATTGGGGTGGGGTTCAGGAATCTTCATTTAAGAAAAATACTTCCAGTGATGGACAGATGGGCCATCAACCACATTTTGAGAAAAGAAACCCTCAAGTTCATGCTGTTGAGCTCAACCTTTGGGAAAAAATTCTCCTTTCCTGTGTGAAAGAAAATCATGTTTTTCCAAGCCCCAAGAAAACATCCTAAAGGGATGCAAGGAAGGATTCAATGGGCATTCCTTCCAAGGCATGAAAGGAGAGCGGATGGCTGTGTCTTGTACTCGGCCGCCCTCCGCAGAGCCTGTGGAAGACCCGGAAACATCCATGTGTCTCAGAGCTGAAGTGAGATGTGTAGGTCAAGTTCAAACCAGTGCCCTCTCCTTGCAGGGTGGTCAGAAAACACATGGACATTTGTCAAGAACTCTGGAGTAGCCCGTGTCTGTGGATACACAATGAAACATTCTTCCCCAGGAGCAGCCCCCAGAAGGCTTCCAATATTTTGCACCCACACACTAAACATGAAATAGTGATTGATGATAAAAGGATGTGCATAAAGTTTAGAAGTGACCCCTTCTTATTTTGCAAATAACAAAAGGAAACACTCCTTTAGATCTTGTGTAATTCAGAAGCCACTTGGGTGGCGTGTGGGCTTTGAGAGAGAATGAAGACAGACATCTGGCAAGGACTTTTCTTAGTCACAATATCTTCCTTCTCATTCTGCTTCCAATGCCCTCCAGGAGGAGCAGGGTTATGGGGAGAAATGGGATTCAGGAGATCTGGGGTCAGAGGAATGGATCACAGGGGTGTGTCCAGATCCCTGGACCTGCCATGTTTGTGATCTCAGATACATTATTCCATCTCTCCAAGTTTGTATTTCTCCATGTATAAGATTAATGGTACCTCTACTGACATGCAGGCATGATGATCATAAGATGATCAAAAAATGATTATTCAGGCCAAAACTCTCAGCATCATCGTGGATGCTCACACTGTACATCCAATCCATTGCAATACCTGCAGCTCTACCTGCATTCTTGCCTCTCAGCATTCCTCACCCTTGCTCCACGGCCACCCTGGCCAAAGGCCACCACTCCCTGCTTGGGCTGTTGCAATAGCTTCCAAAGTGGTCTCAAAGCTCCTCCCCTTGCACTTCAACCCGGATTCTTCCCCATCTAGTCAGAGCATGGCACTCCTCTGCTGTTGCTCTATTCTGACTTGCTTCTGCACTCGGACTTGGTAGAATCTGTCTCACCTGCAGAACTATAAAGTCTTGCAAATTTGCTCTGTCGACATCCCCACCTGTAAAGAACTGTCCTCCTCTCCTTCCCCTTCTGCTCTTGCTTGCTTCTCTCAGCCCCCTGATCTCCCTGCTAAACTTGGAGGGAACCAGACAAAGTTCTAACTCACCCCATTTGTACTTCCTGTCCCTTCTGCCTGGGTCACTTTTCCTTTCTGATATCAGCAAAGCTTATTCTCTCACCTTCTCTGTAAGCAAATCTCACCTTCCTGCCACCCTAATCAAACTCTTTACTCCCTACCCTCTATACTGCATTTTTCTTTTGAATATAGCAGTTATCACCATCTTTCATACTGTAAATATTACACATGCATTTAGTTAATTTCCTGTCTCCTACCACATGATGACAAATCTGCCACATAAATATTTATTGAAGAAATAAACTATAATGATTAATTCAACTTCAAGTTGGATAACTCATCAACAAACATCTGCAGAATCCTTTAAGTGTGAAGAATTTTGGAGAAGTGATTACTGTAAGTTCTAATGTTTTAGGTATGTTAGGACTATCACTACTTTCTTATTCTTTCCTAATTTATTAGCAGAGCCAAGTGTTGCAATTGCTACACAGTGATTTGGTGATGGCCTTTCTTATTTTTTTTTTTTGTCTGCTTCCATTAGACCTTCTATATTATTCAGCAGAGACTAGGTTATGCTGCAATAAAAAATGCACTTTGAAATTTCCAAAACATAGCACTTAGACTTATTTCTCACCCATGCTACATGTCCCACTTGGGGCAAGGTGTGTTCTGCTCCACATAGGCACTCTGGGATCCAGGCTGACAGAGACTCCATCAAAAACATCTTTGACTAAAGAAAGGAAAGAGAGTGCAGACTCATGTTAGGGTTTGGTTTCTTCCTTAGCCTAGAAGCAACTCAAGTCTCTTGCATTGACATTTATTGGTCAAATCTGGACACCTTGGCTCCACCTAAGTGCAAGAACCCTGCAAAGTGTGTCTCCCAAATGCCCAGAAAAAGAAAGAAGAAGCAACGCTGCTGAGCTCTAGTATCACCCAGCATTCTTCTGATGTAGAAATTGTTTAGTGCTGCAACTAAAATTCAGATGAAATAACACTGTTTGATCCATTTGTAGTACCGAAGTCAAATATTATGGGAAGAGAATCTTAAAAAGAAATTGAGCAAAAATTAAAAATTAGCATGGACAAAACTTCAGTCTAAAATGGCATTTTCATATATTCCTTTGTGGGCACTATAAACCAAACGCAGAATCTTTAAAGTTTTTTTGTTTTTCATCAGAGTGGCTGAACTGGGAGATACCTAAAAAGAACCATGTCAGTCAAATCCTTTTTTTATAGATAGTAAATGAAGTTTTATTATTAACAATGTCATCAAGTGCAGATTGGAGCTAGATATTTTTATGTTCATTAGCTCTATTTATTTAAAACACACACACACACACACACACACACACACACACACATACACACACAAAACCCTTGATCTATAATATGACCACTCTGATCTTCAAAGTATCTCAACCTCCTAATAATTACCCCTGAAGATGACATAAGTGGCACATCTGATTCTGCAGAGAAATGGGCAAAGAGGGCAGAGGATGTATGTTGGATCTTACAATTGTCTCCCCATTCATTCAATAAAATTACACTGAGCCCTGTGAGCTCAGAGCCCACTCCCTCCACCCCAGGCTCTCTAGCAACAGAGAGAAGTTCCTCATGCCACTAAAAGAAGGGAGAATTAGTCTCTAGCCCCTGGAAAGCTTATGGGCCTTCTGGTCCCATTCTTGGTGCCATATCATGAAATATATATTTGGTCTTCAAATCCATTTTCTGACATACAGCTCTTAAAATCCTTAGACTCTCCAAGTTATATTTTTTTGCATGCTAATGAGTTGACTGATGGCTGGCAGCCCCTGGGTAGCTTCAGGATGGGGCTGGTCACAGGAAAGACTGAGTCAGGATTTGAAGGTTGGGACTTTTCAGCCCTACCCCACAACCTTTAGGAAGGGGAGGGGGTTGAAGATTCATTTGATCACCAGTGGCCAGTAGTATAATCCAATCACGCCTATGCAATGAATCATCTATAAAAATCCAAAAGGACTGGGTTGGGAGAACTTCCTGGTAGCTGAACATGTGGAAGTTACCAGAGGGACTCAGAGAGGGCATGGGAGCTCTCTTCCTTCCCCTGTACCACGCCCTATGCATCTCTTCATTGGTATCCTTTGTAACATGCTTCATAACAAACCAGTAAAGGTATTTTCCTGAATTCTGTGCACTGTTCTAGCAAATTAATCAAAACCAAAGCAAGGGTTGTCGGAACCCCAACTTGAAGCCAATTGGTCAGAAGTTCCAGAGGCCTGGACTTGTGATGGGTATAGATGGAGAGGGAGCAGGGTGGGTAATGAGCTCTCAACCTGTAGGATCTGATGCTATTTCCAGATGGATAGTGTCAGAATAGAATTAGAGGGCACTCTGCTGGTGCCCACTGATGACTTTCTGCTTGATGGTGGGGAGAAAGCCCCTCCCCCTGACATTTGGCCACTGAAGTCTTCTGCATTGATTGTTTTTGAGTGAGAGAATAGGAAAAAGCACGTTAAGTGTTGTTTTTTCCATACTCACAAACTTGGACTCATCAAGGAATCAGACATTTCTTTATATTCAGCAATGTGTAGGGCCTCAAGGTATCCCTCAAGGTATCCCTAACAACCCTGCAATTCATATCCAAGTGATTGATGAATTTAAACAAATGATTGTTTAAAACTTGTTGAAAGTTAGTTTGGCTATTCTACCCTGTGACGGGCACATCAGAAGGTTCTTCCTTCTGATGGAGTCTGCTCCCTGAATCTAGGCTTGTTGGAACCACTTGGTCTGATCATCGCCACCCAAAGTCTTGCCTGCCATCAGAGCCATACTACAGAGTTCTGTGGCTACCGAGTTCCTGATGCAAGAGTGATTCTTGGCGTGTGGTGGAGAGGAGCTATAACCTCATTTTGCATAGACCAGAGGAATTGAAAAGTAGTGCTGTGGGGACTGTAGTGTCCTCTGCTCCATCACATGGGAGCAGAGTTGGGAGGAGATATTGGCAGGGAGGGAGGAAACTGTGTTCACAGAATAAGGCCTGACATCTGTTGTACTCACAGTCCCAAGCATGGCCTTCCCTCGTAGAAGGAGGGAGTCAAGAGTCAAACTCTAGAAAATACTTGAAGATATTTATTCTGAGCCAAATATGAGACACCAATGACCCAACACGGCCCTCAGGAGACCCTGAGAATACGTGCCCAAGGTGGTCATTGCACAGCTTGGTTTTATACATTTTAGGGAGACACAAGACATCAATCAAATCAATTTAAGATGTACATTGGTTTCATCCAGAAAGGCAGAGCAACTAGACAGGGAGAGTGGATGTGCTTCTAGGTTATAGGTAGATTTAAAATTGTTCGGATTGGCAACTGGTCGAAAGAGTTATTATCAATAGAAAGGAATGTCTGAGCTGCCATAAGAGGTTTCAGAAAGCAAAGTTTTATCATGCAGATGAAGTCTCCTCACAGGTGTGAGGTAGCAGGCTTCAGAGAAAATAGACTGTAAGTGCTTCTTATCAGATTTAAGTTCCGTGTTGATGTTAATGCTGGTCAGCTTGTCCAGAAACAAAAAAGGGAGGAGGGCATAATGAGGGTTGTCTAACGCCTCCTTCCTGTCATGGCCTCAGCCAGTTTCTCAGGTTAATGTTGGAATGCCCTGGCCAAGAGGAGGGATCCATTCAGAGGGTTTTGGGAGGAACTTAGAATTTTGTTTTTGGTTTACAAGGTGCTAGGAGAAAGGGTGAGACTATGTGAGCAGAAGCAGTCATGGAATTTTCAGTAACTCAGGAATGGTGGAAATGCTGACACCTGCAAAACAAACCTGAAACTCTGAGGGTAGGCTGCATGAGAGACAGTGGCAGAATCTTACACCTGAGGTTCTTTAGAACAACTCACTTCTATTTTGATATTTGCTGTGGCTTAGAACTTCTGTCCTCCCTTCTCCTTTCAGCCCAAGTTCCAGCACCAAACCAGCTGAGGTGGTGTATACAGCTTATGCAATTCATGACAAAAAGAGCAGATGGAGAGACTGTGAAATTGACCCCTCAGTCTTCTTACAAGGACAATCTTTGACAAGAAGACAAAGCTCTGGAGGAATTTTTTGAGATACAACCAGGTATTGCTGCTTAAGTGCACCTCCAGGGGCAGAGGAGAAAGTCAGCATGTGTGTCCCTTGGCCAGACAGCAAGTAAAGGAGATGGGTTGGTGGGGAGTGGCTCTGGCCCATGACGGGGCAGGAGTCTGGAGTGGCCCTTCATGGAATAAGCACTGGGAAGCCGACAGCAGGACTGCGTGTGTGGGGGTGGCCTGCTCTGCTCTTGAGGGGCTTTTGTGTTGGAGCAGGGTCTGTGGCCTGCAGGCTGCCAGTACACAGAAGGAGGGAGCACAGGCATGGGCCTTGGATCCACCTGGCTCCCTGGGACCATGCACATAGCTTTGTTTCTGTCATGCTGCTCTGTGGGTGATGCTTTGTCTTGTGTTAAAGTGTATGTGCTTGAGTGCTACTGGAGACTATGTGTGTGCTGGGAGCATCCAGAAGGGGGTTTAAGCAGGACTGAGTCAGTGAGGAGAGGCCTCATGTGAGGCCCTGAACACCAGCCATCCTACAAGCACCTTTAAAACAAACTTGCTGTGAATGTAGTTTAGAGTTACAGAGAAGGTGCAAAAGCAGGCCAAAGAGTGTGCTTGTAACATCCTACCTAACCATGGTAGAATTATTGAGAACAGGATCTTTGCTGGGACACAACGTTGCCTCAACCACAGACCCCACAGGAACTCAGTGGGGTGTCCTCAGTCCTGGAACCCACTCTGCTTTTAGCTGTTCTTTCTCCTTAGTCCCCTCCAACCTTCAGCATTTCAGTCTCTCCCTGTCTTTTTTGATCTTGAAGCATTGTTATCTTTTAGGTAAGAGATAACTTATCTCTTAGCAAAGTAAATTCTCTTGCAATGAACTATAACAGAATTCTCTGTTACCACTTAAATTATTTTCTGCTTCTGGACATACATTTCTTTCTCAGTGGGCAGATACTGTCATTTACTTCTCTGTTTCCCTGCTTCCCGTGGAGGAGTAACATTTTGTTTCAATGCTCGGTCAGCTTGCACTATGATTTACAAAAGAGAGATATCCATTCTCATTCTGGGTTACTCTTTTTTTTTTTTTGAGATGGAGTGTCACTCTGTCGGCCAGGCTGGAGTGCAATGGTGTGATCTTGGCTCACTGCAACTTCCTTCTCTCAGGTTCAAGCAATTCTCCTGCCTCAGCCTCCTGAGTAGCTGAGATTACAGGTATCCACCACCATACTCAGCTAATTTTTGTGCTTTTAGTAGAGATGGGGTTTTGCCATTTGGTCAGTCTGGTCTCAAACTCCTGACCTCAGGTGATCTGCCAGCCTCGGCCTCCCACAGTGCTGGAATTACAGGTGTGAGCCACCAGGCAGGCCTGTCGGTTACTCTTGACCTTTAAATGGTGTTGTCTAGTGATTTCTCCTGCAGAATGACAATTTCCTTTCCCACTCTTGAGTGATGCTGTATTCTACTTGATCTTTTGTTCTCGCTACTGGCATTTTTCTCTGCTACTTTTCCCTCCCTTTATGGAGGTCCAAGTGCTGTCGTTGCCCTTTTGAAAGCCCTCTTTTTTTTCCTCTGCAAGCTTCTAAGATTTTGTCTTTGGCCACCAGCAGGTTTCCTGTTATGGTTCTAGTCATAGTTTTCCTTTTTGTTTGTCCATAATTGTGTGTGTGTGTGTGTGTGTGTGTGTGTGTGAAGCCCACAGGAACTAAGATGTGCTAAGTGCATTTGACCATTATTACCTGAAATTTCAATCACAGGGGATAAGTGTCTTTTCCCTGACTTGTCTCAAATGGGAATGAGGAAACACCTTGCTGTGAATTTCACAGGGATGTGAGAATGACTGCTCTCCAATCTGCCTCAGAACCAGGATGAAGGGGTTGATAGGCACAGCCTGGCTACAAAGGCAGCAGGAGGGGCCCTGAGGACTCTGACCCCTGGCTGCACTCCCTGCCCCATCTGGGCTCTTGCTTTCCTGGCAAAAAGAACAGAGTGTCAGACTGGATGGTCCACCTGCATGCACACCTCAGTGAGTGCTGAGGTTCCAGGCTCAAACTCCCCCAGGTGACTGCGTGGGAGAGAAGGGGGGCTGAAATCACAAACTGGGAGTTCTCTCCTGGGGTGTAGGGTGCAGACTGGGCTCAGCTTAATAGAAGCCATGAGTGCAGGCAGGGCCCAGGAGTGCGGAGGAGAATGCATTTTCCTGTCACTCATACTTCACCAGCACAAAAGGAGGAGGTGAGGGAAGGTGGGCAGCCCTGTGTCTCAGGGAGGTGGGAGAACTGGCCCCTCAGTGCTTACGGAGGACGTCTGACCCTCACAGGGGCCACCTGCACTGGAGCTTGGGTGGTGACAGTCAGGGAGGGCCACCTTTAGAGCTCTGAGAGCAGAACACTGGGAAAAAAAAAAGAAAAAGAAAAAAGGGAAACATTTTATTTGAAAGGCTAGTGTTTATTATGAAAGAACACTGAAAAAAAAACATGTCCTGGGAAACATCAGAATTCCACTTTATTTCCTCATGGCTTGGTATTATTTTTATTTTGACATGGGGCAATAGGGGAGGGGTGCCACAAGCTTTTCAGAACCCAGGGCCTCTAGAAAGCTGTCCTCCAGTCCTGGTGTGAATTGCTGCAACAGCAAATACTGCTTTGAGTTTGTGTTTCCAAAGCCCCTTTCAGCTGTTTCCACGGTTGGCATTTTCTGGAACACAAGTGCCCCTCTCAACTCCTCCGCAGAATCAACCCCAGCTCACCCATGACACAGCCAGGAGCAGGCACAGCAGGGCCTAAAGGCCTCCACGACCACACTGAGTTGCATCTTGGCCCTTAGCGCTGGGGTGTGCAAAGTGAGGTCCACAAGGGGTGTGCCTGTGGGGGTCCAGAAATATCCACCCACAGGCTTATTTCACGGGAGAGAGGTGTCTCATAAAAACTTACAAACCCATCCTAATTGCAACTGATTTTATTCATTGAAAGTCAGTAAAAGGAGGATATCATTAAAAAGGATACATGTACACCTTAAATATTTATTTTATCAAAAACACACGGTCGTGCATTCCCTTGCCAGGAGTTTGATGGAGTACTGAGGCCTTCTTTTGGCTATGAGTTGCTTACTGAAGTTCTGTGCATCCTTACATAAATGAATCATTTGTCATTTCCCATTTCGATTTCTTTAAAGTGAAGTGTGAAAATAAAGCCATTTGAGAAATAATCAAAATACCAAAACTTCTAGAGTTTTATGATATGGTTGTCTCACCTATACTTAATTCAACAGCAATATGCTGAATGACTTACCTGTATGCAGTCTTTTCAAATCATTCAACTTACTTTTTTTGTTTTGTTTTGTTTTTGTTTTTAAGACAGAGTTTTGGTCTTGTTGCCCAGGCTGGAGTGCAGGGGCACAATCTTGGCTCACTGCAACCTCTGCCTTTCAGATTCAAATAATTAACCTGCCTCAGCCTCTCAGGTAGCTGGGTTTACAGGCGTGTGTCACCATGCCCAGCTAATTTTGTATTTTTAGTAGAGATGGGGGTTTACCATGTTGGCCAGGCTGGTCTTAAACCCCAGACCCCAGGTGATCTACCCACCTTGGCCTCCCAAAGTCCTGGGATTACAGGTATGAGCCACCATGTCTGGCCTGGACTTAGTTTTAAAAGAAACAATAAATATCCTTCTTTTTGTACTTATACTTCATTGGTTTCACACTATTTAATTAGATTATGTAATTGCAGTGACATGTGCAACTGAAATAACCAGGTTGGGAAAAAAATATGCCTGATTTGTGGCAAGCATACAACTCTTTCCTGGGGGACACAGAAGAATGTGTGCACACCAGAGAGCTGCTGCAGAGTTGATGATGTTCAGCTTGCTGTGAGCATTCGCAACTGTGTTTCATGCAAGTAATGTTGCTCGTAAACACAACTCATGCATTTCTGTTGCACTGTGGGCTTTCATCAGGTTATGCTGCAGTGAGCTCCAAAGCGTCATTGATTCATAAGAACAAAGATTTGCTTCTTCTTCACATGAGGCACCTTTCCCATTTGGCTGGAGCTCTATGTCTCCTGCTCATTGTTTCAGGATCCAGGTGAAAGGATCTGTCCCTATCTGGGGCATGCCAGTCTCACAGTACAGGAAAAGGAATATGGAACAATGCAATGGCCCTTACCACTTCCATGTGGGACTGGCACATGCCTTACCCTTACCTTTTACTGGCCAGAGCAAGTCACATGCTTGAGCCTTTTATCAGGGAGGGGACAATATACTTTCCTGGGGCTAGGCAGGGTTGGGATGGGTGTGGCGGGGCACTGCAACTCTTGGACAAACTTATCTCAAAGGGAGAGGCCATACAATCCTCTGACAAAGGAAGTAGTGAATATATGGAGCAGAGATATACTCTACAACATAGGCTAAGTAGAGACCAGTGAACAGAGACTCTATTGTATATGGTATGGCTTAATATGGATCAATGAACTCAATGGTGTGTTGCAGAATGGCTCTTACTTAAAGGAAATGGCCCTCTGAAATTCTTAGAGTTCAACCTCTCTCAGAGCCATTGGAAATCTGAAATCTGAAGCTCC
This sequence comes from Plecturocebus donacophilus, assembly GCA_004027715.1. Taxonomy (NCBI): domain Eukaryota; kingdom Metazoa; phylum Chordata; class Mammalia; order Primates; family Pitheciidae; genus Plecturocebus; species Plecturocebus donacophilus. Next base: position 61,683 of record PVKP010002598.1, read on the forward strand.
ATCTACCACAGATTCTGCAAGAGCTAAGCCTAGGAACAGTACATAACATGTGTTCACTAAAAGCTTGTTAAATGAGTGAATGAGTTTTCCCACCTTCATCTTAGAGACAGGCCCAGCACTGGATGTAAGCCACAGAGCTCTCCCTGGAATAAGAGTGAGGACTCTAGAGGACATGTCAGTAAAATGTTGTGGCTCAGGTCACATTCTTGGGAAGAACATCATCACGGGGCTGAGTTCTGGATGCCAGAGGATATTGGTAGCCTACACTGGACCCGATCCTAGCAGAAGGCAGATTTTGGGAAGATCTGGAGAGACAGGGAGGGGTCCAGGGGAAATCTATGATGAACGACTAACAGTCAGTGTGGCTTTCCATGGTCTGGGACCAAGCCCCTGAGCCCATGAACAGAGCTTGGGGATAAAGGAGACAGATGAAGGCAGCAGGTCAAGAATCCCCATCATCCTGGGAAATATGTACAAATCTTGTGTTATTATCTGACCTGGAAATAAAGAACTGATCAAATATTTTTGGGAACTCCTTCTGCAGGCTTAACCTTCTTAATCATAGGGCACACTCAGGGTCTACAGCTGCTCTCTTGGGAGGAAACAATCTGATGCATAGAAAGTACTTGACAAATATGTGTTCTTCATCTTCTGTTACAGCTTCTAGCACTGATGACCATCTATTTTAGCCCAAGTTGCCTATAAAACAGAGCCTTATGCAGAAATTGAAGTACTAATGCCTTATTAGAGGATGCAAGCCCAGGGAAGCAAGAGTGAGAGGTAAAGAAAGAGATAAAGAAGGAGGAAGAGCCAATGGAAAGGGATGCATTACCCAGATGGCCCCTACTTCATTACAAAAAGAACTGGTTTTGGGAGGCCAAGGCAGGTGGATCACGAGGTCAAGAGATTGAGACCATCCTGGCCAACATGGTGAAACCCCATCTCTACTAAAAAAATACAAAAATTAGCTGGGCATGGTGGTGCATACCTGTAGTCCCAGCTACTAGGGAGGCTGAGGCAGGAGAATCACTTGAGCCCGGGAGGCATATGTTGCAGTGAGTCGAGAGTGCGCCACTGCACTCCAATCTGGTAACAGAGCAAGACTCCATCTCAAAAAAAAAAATGGCTGATAGATCTATCCTGTGGCATGGCTCAGAGAAGCCACAGGAAACATGGCACCTCAGGCATTATTTAGGAAAGGAAGGGTGAATAGATTATCTGTGGAATTCCTCCTGACTCCTGGTGTTATTTTGGACCCTAGCAGCATCCAGGAAATCCAGCACCTCCACATGGTTGGCCACTAGGGAAGGTCTGGGGATGGTCAGCAGAGCTGGGTTGAAGCATAAACTGAGCATGGTATCTATCCATAGCAAAATCCCAATTTAGTGGGTCCCATTATAGTATGCAGGATGGTACCTAGATCAAGTGGTTGTTATGAGGAGTAAGTGAAATCATGAACACAACATCCTTAGCAAAGACCCAGGGACATGGTGAGTGTTTAGTACATGTAGCTGCATTGAGCGCTAAGGCACAAGAGCTATCATCACCGTGTGTGTGTGTGTGTGTGTGTGTGTGTGTGTGTGTTTATGCACATGGAGAGGATGGCAATGATGAGAAAGGAAGTAGTCAACATCTCTTACTCAAAGTCTGTGTCAGACTAGGTTGTCACAGTACACTAAATTGATCATTCACCTAATTTTCAGTATTTTCCATGTTCTAACAAAAGTTGTCAAATTGATTGTCTTTATAGTTTTTGAAGTATAACATTGTATCCTTTCAGGCTGGGTATAAAACCATCCCTATCCTAATTCTCTAGCCTTGGTTCTAGGGCTATGGATTTAAGGAAGCCTTTCTAAGTACATATGCTGAGACTGCCTGAGGTCTGGCAACCTTCTTTTTTTTTTTTTTTTTTTTCTTTTTTTTCAGTTTAAACATTTTATTAACCAAATATGTCCACAATAAACCAGTTTGCAAGGAAACCATTGCCCACCTGAAGTGAGACCAAACAAACATGATTTGATATTTCCATGAAGAAATTCATTAACACTGCTTTTCATGATATAAGCTTGCTGTGAACACCAAAACGAAGTTTGGTGAAAAGCTCTCTGGCAGGGAACGTGAGGCTTCTCCTCAGCTGCTCTGGAGCAGTATCACCCTGGTGAGGCTGGTACAGCCAGCAAGTGTGGAGCTGGGCCCTCAGCAGTTGCTCTTGAGGAACACCAAATTCTGTGGGTAGAGAAGGGAGCTTTCCTCACCCACTCATGATGGGAGAATCCACAGGTCCCCAGGTCATGAAGGAGGAAAGCCCGTGGGAACTTCCCTGAGTCCTCAGCCCATCTTCTTAATCAGTTCCCTTTTGTCTCCAGTCTCCAAAAAGTACATTGCATTCACCCTTCCAACTCTTTCATTTAAATAGTTCTACGGGGCTATAAATTGAAGAGTTCTGTAGAAACACAGCAGTGCACGCACACAGCATTCCATTCCTAGGATTCCATGTGGGAACTGTCCATTCCAACCCCTGTAGCACTTTCAGGCAGGAATGAGCCTTCTCTGGGTTGATTCCCCGTAGGGGACTCAATTCCATACGAAGCAGAGCAGTCTAGGAGAAGGCAGGGAGCACAGCATGCCCTCTTTAGACACCTGCATCCTAATGAACCCCTCTGGGCCTCTGTCTCATGCAACTGTTAAAAAAATTAAGATAACAATAATGATAGTACCTCATGGAGTTGCTGGGATTCCGGCGAGAGGGGCGATTAAATGAGCTAAAATTGATGAGCTCCTTATAAGTGTTTGTTACTAATCAGTCTTATGACCCAGGACTGTCTGAATACAAGGAAAGAGTTTATTGACACTGATTGTGCCCGTCTTCTACAAGGAGAAGTAGATACCATTTCTATATCTACCAATGTACAACAAAATATAAAGCCTACATAGTATATTTATATATTAATCTCCAACTCCTCACTGAGAGACTATTGATCACCCTTAGCCATGGCCAGGAGAATCATTCCTGATCCCATCTTTGTCTTCCAGGTCCTGGGGACTTTTTCTCCTTATGTCTGTGCGTCATTAGTTGATTTGGGCTCTGTATAGAATGCTAAGATATCTACTCACTGCTCTAGGATCTCCTAATGTTAATCATAGAAAGCAAATCGCCAGATATGAACTTACAGAAGGCACAGTCTTTAGGAACTGAATGCTCCTTAATGCCTTTTCACAGAAGGAATTTTTCCCTCCAATAGTCCCTGTGTCTTGTTTGCCATGGTGTCCTCATCCAAGCATTTGAGGAATAAATGAATAAGTGAACGAAAATGATGGTTGTCTGATTGTTGTCACGGCTGCATGAGACTGCAGCTTCCTAACTCTAGCCAGAGAGTTCTGTGTCCATTTTCTTGGTCTAATATGCATTCTACCACAATTTATGTACTCCTTATGCTATTAGAATGCAAAGGTCTCTTGAGGCTCTAGCAGTCAAGGAACTGTCCCTCTTCCCCCTAATTACACAGCATGAGACCCTTCCTTTGTGATATTATAAAATCGATTCCCCCTTCAGTATATGTACCTAAGATATTTTCTAATTGGTCCATTCATGCCCAGTATCTACCTCAATGCTGTCCCTACACCAAAGACTATATTGAAATATTTGTATTTTTCACAAAGCCCATTGTTTAAAAAAAATCTATTAAGAAAAAAATAAGAGGGAATGTGATCTTGAGGCCACATCATTACTGTTATGAAATTATCTTCACTATGTAGCCAGCAAATCAACAACAGAGCCCTAGTCTATGTCTTTGGTGCCAATGACACAGGTCTCCATGCTACAGAAAAATATAAATAAGTTTTCAAAGTGGCAATCTGGTTATCTAACTATATTTAAACTCTTTCAAGTCAACAACCCTCAGAAAATGGTCTAAACTCTTCAGTACTCTTGATGTTAGTGTAATGATGTCTTATGTTTGATTTTTTAAATATAAACAGAAGAATATAGCATCTATTAATATAAAACTTATTATGAGTCTGCCAGGTTTAGAAGTTAGGGTTTAATCACTTAGAGATATTTTTCATATGCCATTGCATGAAAGTATTATTTTACCTTTTATCTCATTTTTAAAAGAGATATTTAGCCAAACACTCATACTCATATCCCCATATGCTTATAAGCAACTATCTACTCAAAAGACTATGATTATGGTTTTTCATAGTACTGAATTCCTTTCCAAATTTAGAGAAAGTAATTTCTTATATGCCCAAATAATTATTTAAAACATAAATTAAAATACAGAAAATGTTATACACATATCTATTAAAATTTGTTACTGTAGGAGGTGAACTCAAGGGGTCTGATGTCACAATACCTAGGTTAAATCGTGGCTACATCACCATTATCAACTAGAATTAAGTTTATCTGCCTGTAAGAGAGAAGCTCTAAAGAACAAAGGCAGAAACAAGAGAGGAATTTATTTTTCTTTCAGAGAGAAACCAAAAGGAAGGCAGTTTAAGGCTTCACAAAGTCATTAACAAGCCAGACCACTTGCCAATCTCGGTGAAACTCTCTCAGATCTGACCTTCATCCTAAGGGCAAAAGACAGCTGCTAGAGCTCCAGCTACTTCCACATTCTAGGCAGCACAAAGGAGGAAACAGCCAAAAGGCAAACACCTTCCTTTAAAAAGACTGTCTGGAAGTACCACGCAATACTTCCTCCTACAGGTCATTGCCCAAATCTTAGTCATGTGGCCACATCTAGCTGTGAGGGAGGCTGGGAATCACATAATTTTAGCAGGAAACAATATAATTTAATACCTTGAACAGAACAATCATTCAGCTACCAGTAAGATGATATGGTAAGATGTGAGGAAGATGTTTCTGATTACATTAACTCAACATTTTAACTACAGATTGATTTGGAAGAGGCAATACTAGCTACAATGAACTCCTGGAATCAGTGTATATCCATGAGTGAACTTAATATGAAGCACATTTTCTGGGCAGCAGGTGGCCTTTTCTGTCTCATCTCTCATTTTATGCTCCAGTCTCACTGGGCTGTTCTGAAGCTTTTCAATCCACAGTAGAGTCTCATGCCTCTCCCTTTCTTCATTCACTTCCTCTATTGAAAATGCACTTCTCCACTCCTAATCTCAACTCTACATGCTCAAATTCATCTCCTTCTTTAAGATGCAGTGCAAATGCTTCCATTCTGTGAAGAGTTTTTGGGCCATAACAATATAAATAAATTTCTCACCCTTTCACACTTGGATTGCATTATATCTACTTTCATCTCTCATATCACAGTTTTGTGTACCTGTCTTTCTCTTTTATTAGATTTTATATCCAACGAGGGCAAATACTATCTTACTCATGTATGCGTCTTCAGGATCTAGTACAAAAGATTAGTACGTAGAAGGTGGTCATTAAAAATCCAGTGGATGGACTAGCACTACATGAATGATTTAGTTTACTCATGTTGCTGTAAGACAATACCACAGACTGGGTGGTTTATAATACAAAGAGATTTGTTTCTTATAGTTCTGGAGGCTGAGAACTCCAAGGTAAAGGGACTGCATCTGGTGAGGGACTTCTTGCTGTGTCACAGCATGGCAGAAGTCACCCCAGGGAGAGAGGAGTACATGAGAGAAAGCCAAACTGGCTTTTATAACAGATCCACTGTCTTGATAGCTAACCCATTCCCCTGATAAACGGTTAATCCATTAACCTATGAATGGAATAATCCATTCATAAGGGCAGAGCCCTCACAACCTAATCACTTCTTAAAGTTCCACCTTGTCCCACTTCTTAATACCATCACAATGGCACTTAGATTTCAACACGAATTTTGGAGGGAACATTCAAACCATAACAATGAAGTAATGAGGAAGGAGAGTGCATTTATTTACACAGCTAGGATAATTTTTAAATTCCATAAGATCAACTCTTAGATACTGTATATTGATCCAACTCCCTGGCATGTCATTGCTGCATTTCTACATATTGAATTTTGGTGCTGCTAGGCATTACTTTCCTGCTTACAGTTAGTTTTAGCTAATGGATTATCTCATGTGAACAAATATGTCAACCGATGAGGCAGCAGTGAAGGAGAGCCTGAACTTCATGACCATATTTCCACCTCATCATTTCATTCATTAAGTTAGGCTTCTAGCCTTCTATGGTGACAGGCCAATGTAACAACTCTACTAGTCAAAGTAGCAGTTACTCTTTTATTTACATGACCATAGGCCCTGGAGAATCACAAACTCAGAAAAAATGTCCCACTGAAATATAGAAAAGGACAGTAAAGATTTGAAGCCACAAAGGCCACTCAAGTAAGAACAAAGAAGTGTATCCAGGTTTAATTTCTAGCACTAGGTATTCTGAAAGAAAATCTAAGAATCTGAGAAAAAAACCTAAGAAGGCAGACTAAAATAGGGATAAATATAATAAATGCAAGATTTGTGTACTCACTTGCACATCACTGAAACAAATAAAGAAAACCTAAACAGCTGGAAAGACATTTTATGTTCGTGGATTGAAACAATATTGTTAAAATGGAAGTATTCAACAAAGGGATGTACAGATTCAACAAATCTCTATCAAAATACCAGCTACCTTGTTTTTCTTTTGCAAATATTGACAAATTCTAATTTTACAATATTAAAATGTGTGTGAAAATGTAAAGAAACCCAAATAGTCAAGGTAATTTGATGGGCAAAAGGGGATAACAAACTTAGAAGATACATACTTCTTGATTTCAAAACTTACTTCAAAGTTACAATAATCAAGACTTGTGATATTGGTATAAGGGTAGACATACAGATCAATGGAATAGAACTGAGAGTTCAGAAAGATACCCTTACATTTATGGTCAGTTAATTTTTGACAGTTCCATTAAATGAGACAATTTGATGGAAAAAGAATAGTCTTTATTATAACAACTGACACTGGAACAAATAGATATTGACATGCAAAAAAAAAAAAAAATGAAGTTGAACCCCTACCTCACACAACATACAAAAGTTAACTCAAAATGTATCAGAGACCTAAATTTAAAAGCTAAAATATAAAGCTCTTAGAAGAAAACATAGGAGTAAATTTTAATGTCCTTCAATTAGTACCAAATCGCAAAAGAGAATTGAAAAAGCAGCACTGTTAGGGGAGAGGGTCTGTGACAGAAGGGAGTACAAGGGAGCCCTGGGGCCCCAGAAATACTCTATTTCTTTATCTAGGTGTCAGTTATGTGGGTGTTTTCATAGTGAAAACTTATCAGGTTGTACATTTATGATTTGGTCACTTTCTTTGTTATATCTCAAAATGTTCACTTTAAAAAAAAAAAAGAAGGCATGCTATTACCTCAGATTTTTGCAGGACATTACTTTCTAGCAAGCAAATGGACGTGTGAGTTTAACGTGCCCAACCTCAAGAGAAGCACCGGGCCACAACCACTTGGGAAGATCAGGACTTCAAAGTACGAGTGGAGCAGAGGCTACCAGGCAGGCGATCTTCAGGGACAGGAGGTGGGAGGCAATCCGAGGCCTCAGCACCAGGCTTTGGGGCCTGCGAGCCTTGACCCATCCAACTGAGGGCTACACATGATCAGAACACAGGACGAGAATCAGGCTTCTTATAGGTTCTCTGCAAAATTACAAACATCAAGAAGGCAGGACCTGAGTTTTGTTCACCATTGCGTCTGTAGTACCTGTTCACAGTGGCTGCATCATAAATGAATTTTTGTTCAATGTACTTCAAATTCACAACACAGGTACTTTCTCCTTTCTGGTACTTCCTCATGGAAGAGGGGAGTGTGTTGTTCATGACCCATGCTCACTGCATGCCTTATTAGCCCTCTGTGGTTCAGGGCAGGATGGAGGTCCTGGAAGGCATTCAGGGTTACTTTTGCATCCCGTGTGGAAAAGTGACTTTCCGTGCCCAGCCAGATGTTGCTTATGCAACATGCTCACATGAAGTAAAATGGCAAGCCATGTGAAAGACACTAGACACAGAGAACATCAAACGTTGCAAAATTAGTCCCTCTCATGTGCTTTGCCAAATTAGTCATGGATCATTTGTTGCAGGAATGAATAATGAGCACACTAGCTCATACAAGCAGGGCCCCTAGTCCTCTTTCCTTGGGTATCCATGGTTCTGGATGGATTTCAAAGTTTGGTGGCTGGGCCCAGGGAGCCTGGGGGCTCCTTCCTGTTGGTTTTCCCTGGAACTTGCCCTTGCGTGGAGAACTCCCTGGAGACAAACAGCACAATGTGTGCTGGTCAAGCTGTTATATAAGAGATGTTACTACAAGTTCACAGCAGTGTAAATGGGCCTTTCCTATGGATTTTAAGACCTTAAGAAACCAGAGCTTTGGGACTTGAACCTCTTTTTATGATTTCTGTCTCATTGCATGGCTTTGTCTTCATTCCTCCCTGAAGCTATTTGCATTCCTAACTGAGCCCCAGAGACTTGTGAAAACTGGACTTTCTCATTTCAATTAACTTCCCAAAGAGTCAGTCTAGTGGTCAGAGCATAGCAGAGGTGGGGGAACACCGCGTTTCAGCCATGACTCTCCTGTTGGTGCACATGTGCTGGCCCAAGTCATTTCCCTTCTCTGTAGCAGGTACCTTATCCTAGACGATAAACAGGCCCTCTCTCTGCTCTCCCTGTCAATTCTAGCTTTGTGACTTTAAAAGACCCTGTAACCTGCCAGAATCCAAACAATCAGACTCTAAACCTAAAGAGATTGAAGTTATGAGCTACACTCAAATATTTGTAACAAAACAGAACTAGGCTTTATTTGCCTCAGAGGAAGAACCAGAACCATTTGGTAGAAGTTACTCAGAGAAAGATTTGGGCCAAACAAGAGAAAGCTTTGTCTGAAAACAGACCTGCAAATCAGCCAATTTGACCTAGGAAACAGTGCATTCCTCATTAGAAGATACATGCGAGGAGACCCTTGAGTTCTTGTCAGAGATGTAGCACTGGGCGTTAGGGAACAGCAGGAGTCTGGTACAAAACTCACCTGGGTTGAATCTTGGCTCTGATGCTTACACAAGCATGTGACCCAGACAAATCACTCAACCTCTCTGATACTCAAGTATCTCGTATATCAAGTCAAAATGGTGATCATCTTTATCTCAGGGGTTGTTGTAGGGGTCAAGTGAGATAGAGCACATGGAATGCTTAGTACTTACTTGACGCAGCAGAGAGAACATAGTGAGAGCTCAGTCAATCTACTTGCCTACACTACCATTTATATGTGAATTGGAAGGGGAGACTCTTGCGTCCTTTCTGGGGCTGAAAGAACATGTTACTCTGCCTACATGGTTGGAAGGTCGAGAGTGGGTCTGCAGTGGGTATAAAAGGATGGTGTGAAGTTAGGCAGGGTCGGATCCTAAGGGACCACAGGCTTTTTAAAGACTCCAGCTTTCCCTAAGAAACCACAAAGAACCCTAGAAGACTTTGAAGGTGAAGATGGGCATGATCAGATGAGTCTTTGAAAAGTCTACTCTGACTGCCTTTTGGAGACAGAATTAGAAGACACAAGATAGACGCAGAGAGGGAACGGAGGACAGTCACTTCAGTGGTTTAGGCAGGGAATGATCAGTGGGGCTATGGAAGTAGAGAGAAATGAGCAGATCTTAGAGACACTTAGAAGAAAAATGGTGATTTTCTGGCACGTGTAATTGGATGTTGATGATGTCACTCAATAGCAAACGCTGGAAGAGGTCTAGGCTGGCCATAGGGGAGAAGGAAAAGAATGGTGAATTTTGGTTATATTGAGTTGCAGGTGGCTACAGCGTTGACATCAGATGGGATCCATGCATCTCAAATGCAAGTGAGAGGCTGGGCGGAGGTCCGAGTCATTGAAGTGGGGCATAGACTGGTGGTCTCAGGGAGATAACATAGACTAAGATGGTCTTCAACAGGACGTTAATGCTTGAGGGAAGGGAAGAGTCAGCAGAGGAGACTAAGACGCAGCCAGAGACATGAGAAGAACTGAGGGAGGATAGAATCCAGAAGACCAGAGAAGAGCATGTTTCAGCAGCCTAACTAGAGAGGTAAACGGATGTAACCTACTCTGTGCCAATTGCCGAGTTTCAGTCAATCAGAGGCTGCCAACTGTGCAAACGTGTTCAAATCAGGCAAACGCACAGCTATAACCAATCTGGCTGTTTTTGCGCCTCCCCCTGTTTTCTGCACCTCACTTTCCTTTTTCTGGCATGAATCCTCTTCCACCATGTGGCAGTGCTGGAGTCATTCTGAACCTATTCCAGTTGGGGGAGCTGCCTAATTTGCAAATTATTCATTGTTCAATTAAGCTTTATTAAATTTAATTTATCTAAAGTGTATCTCTCCTTCTCTCTCTCCTTCCTTCCTTCCTTTCTTTTCTTTCTTTTTTCTTTCTTTCTTTCTTTTTCTTTCTCTTTCTCTTTCTTTCATCTTTCTTTCTCTTTCTTTCTTTCATCTTTCTTTCTTTTCCTTGTGACAGGTTCAGCGAGAACCTGCTGGCCCGTTTGGAGTGCAGTGACATGATCATAGCTCACTGCAGCCTGGACCTCCTGGGCTCAAGTGATCCTCCCAACTCACACCTCAGTCTCCTGAGAAACTACAGGTTCCTGTCACCAAACCTGGCTAATTTTTATACTTTCTGTAGAGACAGGGTTTCCCCATGTTGCCCAGGCTGGTCTGGAACTCCTGGGCTTAAGTGGTCTTCCTGACTTGGCCTCTCAAAGTTCTGAGATGACAGGTGTGAAATTTTTTCTTTGTACATATGAAACGTGTTTTAACATATGAAACATTTAACATCAATAATTCATATTAAAGAATCCCGTTAACTTAAAAGAGTGTTTTTAAAAATCACTGATAATATTTCATCTTCTCATTTTACAGACAGTGAAACTGAGGCCCAGAGAGGTTAAGCCATCTGCCCCAGGGACACACAATGGCAGAGCTGAGAGGATGTTTCCAATATTCTTGCTTCAGTGCTCTGTACGCTCCTTGTTGTTGTTCAGGCAGATGCTGGAATGTTCCATGAATATAACCAAGATAAAACAACTCTTAAGTTCCTACCCCATGGTGTAGATACACCCCTTGCAAAGGAACAGTAATGTGGTTTGTAAACCACAGTTTGCCCTCAGGACTGTGGAGTGAGTCTGGAAGTTGTGGGGGTGGTGCTTCGGGGCTCACATGGTGGCCATGTGGGGAATCCTGAGCAGATATATGGCGAAGACTTGCTGTCCATCACGCCAGCTCCCATCCCCTCGGCACACACACCAGCTGCCTCATAAACAAACTGCACAAATAACCCCTCCCCACTCCATCTCTTGCATACTTCAGGCCTTGATTCAAGCAGATGTGTTTCTTCTTTTAAAGATAAAAGTGGTATTAATTTTCACCAGCCTTCTCCCTCCCCGCCTCCATTCCCCAAGGACTCAAATTCCTCCTTCCGGCAAACTCAGCTCCACTCGGTTCAGAACTGAAGTTCAAACTCCAGATTATCATTTGGTAGAACATTTGGAAAATCACCTCATTCAGAAACAATTAAGGTTTTATAAGATAATGTGTGTTGCTGAAAACACCCCATTATTTTTAAGTAGGGAAAATTCCAGAAATTCTATTTATTTCTCTCTCCTATCTGATAGTTCTTGTTTTCCATGGGAGGGAAAGTCTTCTTGGAATACTTAAGAGAAAATATGCATGAGAAATATGTCAAGTCATTGCATGGATATCTACCAATGTCTGAGAAATGGCCCTTGACCTAGAGTTGCTTCCACATTTGTTGGTGAGGTAGAGTACGATATGAAGCTAGATATTTCTGTAAGTCTTTGACGCATGTACATTATAGGTGTGTGTATGTGTCTGTGCATTTGACATGTGCATGTGCATATGTATATGTGCACATACTTGCATACGCTTGTAAATGTATGTGTATATGTATGCGTGTGCATGCATATGTGTGTATGGGCATGCATGTGTGTCTGTGTGTGTATGTATGTATGATGTGTTTACCATAAGTTCTGATTGCTGCCATGGACCAGAGGCCATCCCTGACTAGAACAAAAGGAAGAGTGTGGCTCTGGGAGGCAGTGGCCCCTGCGGGTAGATGGAGAAGTACAGACAAGGGTGTCCCTTGACAAGGAAATAAGTGAACTGAGGCACAAAGGCAGGAGGACCAAGGGGCTGCAGGATCCAGGGGAGACCACACGAGAATTAATCTACAGCAGATTCCTGCATCCAAACTGGAACTAGGGCTTTGGATAATGTCAGCCATAGGCTGAATAGCAGTAAAACGCTGAGAATCACAGCTGCACACAGCGGAGTGGCATTACCAGAGAGCCTGTCTCCACTGCCTAGTAACATGCACATGATTTACCACCTGGGTGGATAAGGCAGGACCCACTGCTGCCTCCTCCACATTCCCCAAAAGGGTCCCCCACCCTCCAGTCATGTGAGGAGGGACAGCACCAGCTGAATAGGCACAGGCTGATCTCATTAAATAATGATGTGATTAAACCTCCCATTCTGCAGAGGAGGAAGCGAGGCAGGGAGAGGGGAAATAACTTGAGCCCGAGGTCACTCAGCTGTAACAGATACTGAAGCAAGCCACTGCTGCCCGTGCTGAGGGCATCTGTCCTGTGTTCTCCCTCTGCCCTGGGTCAGCACTCATCCAGCCCTCGGCACAGCCTGGAACACCAGTGTCAGCTGTTAGCAGTGTCTCCTGGCTAAAGTGAACCCCAGAGGTGCACCACAGGTAGATCATTTTTGTAAGCTCTGTAAATACCCTCTCCATTGTCTGAATATATATGGGTTTGAAAGATCTTAATTCCATAAGTACATTTTGCATTCTCTGGGACGTTTCTTCACAGCATGATGTGCTGGAGCTCCAGAGAAAGGGCAGGGGCCAGGCCTCGGGGCCTTGGTTTCCTCCTCCTCGAGTGAGTGGTGTGCTAAGGAGGCAAGCACAGAGACAGAAGGAGTAGCATGGGGAGAGCGGATGGCATGGAGGATCACCCACTCAAAGAACCCAGGTTCAGGCAGGGCCAGGAACTCTCCATACCAAGGCTATGCCAACCAGTGTGCCCTGAGGGTCACTGCAGAAACACACAGCAGGGCGCCCTGGGGAGTGAGGCCAGCAAACCCCAGAGCCACAGGCTGTTTCCTGGGAACCTGCCCCTAAGTGGACTGCCCGTCGCTTCTGCCAGGCCTGGCTGCCTGACAAGTGGATTGCTGTAAAGAAACATTTATTAGAAATGATGGTGAAAATCCACTAAGGAGAATAAGGGGCTGCTTCCCCATCACAGGTCTCCAGCACACACAGAAAGTAAAGGTCTGATGCTTGGCCACTGCCAAAGGTGATCAAGTGGGACCAGGTGTCCAGAGGCCTCCTGGAATAGCTTCTGAAGGGGGAGGAGGAGGAAGGAGGGATGGGGCAGCCCCTCCCCTGCCCAGCAGCACATCTCAGCCCAAGCCCCCGGGACTTGCCTCTTCCTTACCTTCTAATCTTAAAGATCCTTGAAAGAGATTTTCAGTTTTCCTTCCTCAACCCAACAGACATGGAATGACAGCCTGAAGCTGCTTAAATTAAAAAAAAAAAAAAAAAAAAAGACACGGGAGTTGGGGTGGGAGCAGGGAGGAGCCAGGCACAGCCAGCTGCCTCAGTAGCTCCTTTGTTCTGCAAGGAGCCTCAGGGGTTGCAAAGGGCCCCTCATCGCTGAGGGCCCAGGCTGAGACAGAGACGGAGCCCCCACACACCACGGCACCGGCTGTGCACAGCCGCCCTCCTTTGATCACAGGTGTATACTCCGACTGTCATTCCACTTCAGTGACCACACAGAGCCCCTCTGGGAAGGGGACTCGACTCAGGGACTGTGACAAAGGACTGAGAGTCAGAGCTAGCTCTGTGGCCTGACACCAAAGGGATCCTTTTTTCTCATTGGGAGCACTGCTTTCCTTTGCCATTCATAAGGATGGTGAAGACAGGCGTGGTTGAAAGGACGCATGTGGAGCTCTGAGATGGAACTTACCAAGGGGGCCCGCTGGCTTGGTGCTAGGAGGGCGTGGGGAGCTCCAGTGCATGCATTTGGATGTTCTTCAGCTGGGCACATCATACCTTTTTTGTTTTGTTTTGTTTTGTTTTAGAGACGGAGTCTTCCTCTTGTCGCCCAGGCTGTAGCACAGTGGCACAATCTTGGCTCACTGCAACCTCTGCCTCCAGGGTTTGAGCAATTCTGCCTCAGACTCCTGAGTAGCTAGGATTACAGGCACATGCCACCACGCTCAGCTAATTTTTGTGTGTATTTTTAGTAGAGACAGGGTTTCATCATGTTGGCCAGGCTGGTCTCGAACTCCTGACCTCAGGTGATCTACCCGCCTCGGACTCCCAAAGTGCTGGGATTACAGGCATGAGCCACCATGCCCAGACACATCAGGACTTCTGAAACTGTTCCAGAGGAGAAGGCCCAAGTGGTCTGTTTGTTCATCAGAATTACATCTGGAGCAAACAACAGAAACACCCCTCCCCCAAATAACTGTGACTTAAAGTAGAGAGAGGTGGACATCTCTGATGTTTACAACCCAGAGTTCTGTGAGTGTTGGGGCTCCTGCCTCCCTTCAGCTCACACTTCTCCATCCCTGGGGCGTGGCGGTCGCCCTGAGCTCAGGGTGGTGCCAGCAGCAGGCGAAAGGAGTGCATAGAGATGGGGCACAGGCAGGTACCAGTTGCCTCCTAAAGAAAACACCCCGAAACCGCCCACAACTCTCTTAAATATATTGGCTAGAACTCAGTTTCACGACTTCAAACTACCTTCAAGAGAGGCTACAAAACACAGTTGTTATTTTATTTTGAGACCCATGGTTCTGGCTAAAATATCTAGCGCCCTGGAAAAGACGGAGAAATACCAGCAGGCCCCATCACAGCCTCCTTCACCAGAAGTTTATGCTTTTCACAAATCCTGTCCGCAAACAGAGCATCCTGCATGCTGCTGAGTTTCTTATCTCTACCAGAATTGTCTTCCTAAAGCAATTGACTCATGTTCCTCCATGCTTTGAACCCTTCTGTGACTCTCCACTTTGGGAAGGAAGAATTGCAAGTTCCTCTCCTGCCTGACAATGGCACAGAAGATTCGAATTGTGTGTTGCTTCTTGTTGAAGCTGCCCCACCTCCCCAAACCACAGTCACCCATTTCCTTCTCAGTGAGGCTCAGGCATTTTGCACCACCTACTACCATGGCTCTCATGAGATTATGCCAAATTGTTAAATTCCATGAGCAAGTGGCTACTTGACAAAATACAGACTCACAAGTAAGAAAGACACTGGCTACCTTGCTACAAAACTGCTCCATCATGGAGCTAGACTATCACAGCCGACACTGGACCAACAATGTCCCCCTCCCCTCTTCCCAGCGTGCGTTCCCAGTGTCCTCGCATTCCCAGCGTCCTCGCGTTGCCTCACTCTCTGGAAGGCAAAGTGGGTGAATTACACAGGCAGCGGTGGCTAAGTCCTGAGGGCACAGTGTTAACAGATCTGGCAGCTTGGCCAGGACAAAAGAGTTTGCACCCTGACAGGAAACCGTGCCCATCCTGATGAGACAAGAGAGGACGGTCCATGTTGTCGGAAAAGGGGCATTTCTGGCTCTTGCGTAGCTTTGCTTCTGCATGAATAAGTGTTCTAAAAGCAGATTTTGTCCTTAAGATGTAAAAGAACATGGAAGAAAGGACCTCATAGTATAGACCAGAGAGTTCAGACAGGGCATTGCTTCCATGAGCACCGCAGATCAGTTGCGGTCTTCCCTTCTGATGACAAGGTGAGCATGTCACCTAGTGCCCCACAGTTACCCTCAGAACACGTTCCTTCCATGAGGCTGATTTGGGTTGCCATAGGTTCTACAGGATGTGTTCACACTGCTGCTGTGGGGCCCCGCCTCTGAAGCAAGTCAAGCTCGACTTATCTGGACTGACTTGGGCTTAAAACTAAACGCTGACAAACAGAAAGCTCTAAATCTTCTCATAGCTGTTAGCTCTCCCTCCACCCCAGAGCCATCCCCGCTCAGAGCCATCTCCTGAGATTCTTAATGCAAGCCACAGTCCTGTCCTTGTCCCTGCTCAACAAGTGTCTGGGGTCAGGCTTCTTCCCATCAGAGGCCTGTCTAGGCTCTGAAGAAAAAGTGGTGAACAGAATATAGGAACGTCTCACACGGGACCCCCCATCGAGGAGCCATCATTCATGGCTCTGCAGATGATGGGCCCAAAGCTGAGCCTCCAGCAAATTCTAGAGACAGAAAATGGACTCAGGGCTGCCTGGACTTGGGAGCCAAGTGTGAGGACAGAGGGCGTGGCTGCTAATGGGGATGGGATTTTCCTTTAGTGTTACACAAATGTTTTAAAACTGGATCGCGGTGGTGGTCACACAACTCTATGAATTTACTAAAAAGCACTTTAAATGGGTGAATTACATGGTATGTGAATTCTATTTCAACTAACTGGTTATTGTTTTTAAGAAAGCCTAGCCTAGTTTCTTGACTACTACATCTTCATGCATACTCCCTTCGATTATCCACACTTTTGTGTACGTGGGATGTTGTCGGAACCCCAAACTGCTGGACCTCACAACCTGACACCACAACCTTGACTCATGACAACAGCTCATCCAGACCTCAGGGTAGGCCCCTGGCTCAGTCCTCCATCCATCCCGCACTCCCTCACCCAGACTGAAAGCCCAAGCAGACCTTTCCAGCCGGCAGTGGCAGCCTGGTCTCCTCTGCCCTCGTTCTCCTGCCAGCGGCCATGAACACCCCGGCAGCCTCTCTACTTCCACTTCTCTCTCACTCCTTCTCCTCTCCCTGCACGCCCCTCTTAGCGCTTGTGGTTTGCATGATGCTATTGATCTGCGGTTTCTTGCGAGGGCCACACTGTTTCACTGTTTCCTGTCTCTGCGGTGCCTCAGCAGGGTACCTCTGCCAGGACAGCCTTCTCCCACACCACCTTGTCTGAGCTCTTCACGGCCTCTTCAAAGACTTCCCCTCTCTCCCAAGTGCAGGCTCTCTCAACAAAAGTGCTGAGCCCTGGAGCCCTGGGACTCCCTAGCCTCTATAGACTTCCGGATCTCTCTAAAGTCTCTGTCGGCAGGAGCACGGGCTCCAGGGGGGAGGGGGCTGATGAGTTCTGTCCCCTGGCGGGGGGGCAGGAAGTGGGGAAGGTTGGGGTCTTCCACTCCAGATTGTAGTTTATTTCCTCCCAAAGTGTTGAGAATCAAGCACATCTTTTGCCTCAAAAATCAATTTCCTTCTGAAAACCCCCATCTAATCGAAACAAGACGTTCTTAGTCCTCCCATAAAACTAACTTTGACTTTGCTTCTTGTGAGTTGATCATCCTGGCCCCAACAGGCTCCCAGCCTGGATTCCATTTCAAAGCTCTCCCACATTAACCAGCAATGGTGTTTTCTCAATCATCTCTCCCTAATCTCTAGGATCCTGCCCTGGTCATAGGAAAGGATAGTGGTAGTGCCAATATCTTCATATGGAAGGAGAGAAGGAAGGAGGAGATGAAGGAAGGGCAGGAGAGAGGGAGAGTGGGTGGGAATTTCATCTCTATGACGTTCATACTTGCTCCTCAAGCCTGTACTTTGGGTGTTCTTAGTCATGTAAAAATTTACATACTCCTTCCTCCATTCTGTGAGTGAACAGACAGCTTGAAATCTCAGGTTAGGCCCAACAATAATTACACTTTGAACTTTTCCTTCTAGATAAAATTTGCATTTCAGCAAAGGACTGCAATGACTCAACTCAAAGACATGACTAATTAACTTCTGTCATGATAACGGGACCACTGGGGAGGGGGTGGATCGATCTCTCACAGAAAGCATCCTTCTCAAATCACAGCATTTGAGGTAACTTAGGAGAGCATCAACCGTAATGCCGGGCACACAGATGTTCTCAAGAAGGCATTGCTTTCTGTGTTTTGTTATCTACCTTATGAATTGAATGATTCCTAATAAGCACATCTGCAGTTATATCGTTTATGCAGTTCATGAAATTGGAAGTAGGTCTTGGAGACTACTGAGGGGCTGGGGGAGTGGAGGGAAGGACCCTTCCTGTGCTGAGACCTCCAGAGACGGTCCATGGGTCTCCAGGCCCCTGTCTTAGATGGTGGTAAGATCTGTATACAATCTGCAGCAGAACTTTCACCCTGGGGAGTGCTCAGAAACATCTGAAAAACTTTAACGCCATGGGCTGGCATTTTTTCTATGCAAATGCCCCTGTAGGAAAATAATAATAATAGTTAAAATGGAAGCCTCACTTAGCACATGGCAAGTCCTATACTAAGAGATTCGTTTCGATTTTGTCATTTGGGTAAGTACTTTATCATCCCTATTTTACAGATGAGGAAATTGAAACTTAGAAAAATTAAATACATTTCCCCAAGTCCGCAGCCCTGGTGAGCAGTGGAGGACCCTCTAGGCTTTCCCTCCACTCCCCACAGAGCAGGATGTGGGGGGCAGGATGAGGGGCTCCCAAGCTGCACTGCAGATGGGACAGTGGGAAGCAGCGGGATAAACACACGAAGGAAACGGTTTGGGGTTGTAGGGCGTATCTATTACTCTAAGAGAACTCCCATAAAAATCACACGAGAATCTGATTGGGGACTGTGTGGAGGCTACATTTAAACAAAGCAAGCTGTGCAGTCCCGGTGACGAGCTGAGCTGGTTTACCTGCTCTCCCTGGCAGGGTGGAGCTCAGAAACAGGCCCGGGAGCTCGGAAATCACAGAGCACAATGCACATTGAGTCAGGCTCCCCTTAGCCTTAATGCTTCAACATACAATTTCTTTTCCAGGCAAGGTTGAGCTGTGTCTGGGCTGATTCACTTGTGAAGTCAGAAAGGCATTGTGCTTGGAGCTGGCAAAGCACTTCGTCCTGTATCTCTGATGGCTGGCTTCCTCCCATGGCCAGGAAGCAGCCCTTTCCCCTCAGTGGGTGGGATCCAAGGTCAGCTCCTACCTAGCAGAATGAGGCCAGCTAGGTGGGCCCACAAGGGTCTGCTCTCGAGCCTTTCTGCAAGAACCTGGGCCTAGTGTCACCAAGAGGACAGCAGCCCTGTGACTGCTCGTCCACTGTGGTCCATGTCCATGGCATCATCCCCAGCTTTAACTTAATGTCCAACAACCATCTTAAAATACTGAGATTCCACAAGAAACTAGAAATTTATGATAAAAATAAAAATCTTTTACAATAAGTCTAAATATTGTCTAAAGATGTTTCCCACTTGGGATGGTGGTATTTACAAAGTGGCTCTAACTCCAAGGAGGATGTGAAGTAGGCATGAACGTAGCTTCCTGCTTCCGGATAGAAACCGTCAGACTGACGTGAAGATCAGGGGGAGGAATCAGGCACAGTTTCCAAATCTCCAGCTGAGGCGAGATGCAGCTTGCAGGCTCAGGGAAGTGCATCTGTCGGTGTCATCCTGCCCAGGCTGCTCACCTGGAGGGGGCACCCTGCAGGGCGGTCAGCTGGCCGCTGCTCCCTCTGAGCTCATGGTGTCCCAATGAAAACCACACCACACCGAGGGCCCTGACTCATGCCTGGGAGAAGAACCCCATCCTTGATCCTTTTAGGCATACAGGGCTGTTCTTTTGCGTTCTGGGAGCTTCATGGGGTGTTACGATGTGATTTAGCACTTTGTTTCAGAAATGACCGATTAATTCCTTTTAAGTCCTCTGTAAGGAGGCCAGTGACATGTTCTTGGAAATGTGAAGTCATTGGTTTGTGAAGTTAACTTGTGGGAAACTACCAGATTAACCCACTGGATCATGCCCATCGATGAAGATGTCCCTTCATGGCTACGGGACGTGGCCTGAATATGGGCCTGGCTCAGGACTGTCCTCTGGGAAGCCCAGCGCTGAAGCACTTGGCCACTGGATGTCCCCAGACAGAAGCCTGAGCTTCTGTGAGCCAGCAGGCAAGGAGGAAAGCATGGTGCTGCCCCTGATATCCAAGGGGGGCTGCGTGTCCCATGCTCGCAGTCTGCTGGGGTGGAGGGAAGAGAGTGGCCACGAGCCTGCCTGGGCTCTGCTCCCTCCCCCTGTTCTTCCACTCTGCACATTCATCCTTTCCAGCATCTGCCTCATAGAATGTCAGGTGCTTGCACAGAGTGGCTGCCTACTGACCAGTCCACGTTTCCTTAGGAGGAATGGCTTGGATTCTCTTGTTTCATTAAAGGAGTAATTAATCCAACAAATATTTGCAAACCGCCTGCTCTGTACCAAACACTACACCAAGTTCTGGGGCCACTGAGCACTCTGCTCCCAGCTAGGGGTGCTGGAGTGAAGCTGCAAAGAGAAAACATTGTGAAAACATCTCTGTCATTTGAGAGGCATAAGCTGGTGAGTGGAAACACTGCCATGCCATCCTTGGTCTCCTGGAAGGAGAAAACTGGGCAAAATGACTGGCTCTGTGTTTCTGGGGCAGACAGTCCCTTTTGTAGCAGACCCGCGTCATAGCTTGAGGCCTTTCTCTAGGAAGGAGTCTGGGAGAACAAGAAGATGCATTTCTAGCCTGCCGCTGGACTCCAGGCCCACCCCGCAGGGCAAGCAGGCTGGGCAAATGGGTGAGTCCTGTGAATTTGAATAAAATGGACCAAGCAAATTGGATTCCAACAGCCAGAATCCTTTGTATCCTCTTTGTTGGTTCAATTCAGTAAATGTTGTCTTGGCCCCTAAAATGAGCCAAGTTCTGAGGATATCAAAAATAAATTAGACTCATTTCTTGCCCTTAAGGAGTTTATAGCAGAAACAGACCTAAGTATATTTCATTTCACAGCTAGCAAAATTTCTGTTCTTATTTTAGATGTACAAGAAATATTATGTCTTACTGTTTTCTATAACTAAGCTTTAGTAATATTTTAAGTGCCCATTTTTGCAGACTGGTAGCACACCAATCCCAATACAAGTGTTCTTTTCCCTGTTACTCCTGGGGTTGGGGATAAGTGCTGGACACTTTGTATGCTGCCAAGAAGTCAGGCAAGGAGACATCTATGCCTCATCTGTCTCCACTCATGTCTTCTGATTCAACTATCATTCTTGCATGGTCTTCACAACTGGCCCAGCTCTGTCACCATCTTTTGTCCCTTGTCCCAGTCATGAAGTCCCTTAGGGGCCAGTGCATTGCTTCCTTCCTTCTCTGCGTCTCAGACACTCGGGTGTCACTTCTGCCCCCATCCCAAACTGGGTGTGGTAAATTCCAAGAAATTATCTAAGGGTCTGTCTACTTGTGTTTTTCATTGAAACTGTTGGCATCTCTCCACCAATCACAACACTGCCTATGGTGGCAATGGGCACATCAAGCTGACATTTCAGAAAACATCCTGAATCTTCCCAGAGGGAAAAATAAAACATGCCTCACATAAAAGCTTGGAGAAGAGAATGTCATACAGCTTCTTAATTGCTACACCATGAAGCAATGCTTTCAGAACCAAGGCAGGATGACTTCCAATCTAGAATTCTATATCTAGCTAACCTGTCAATGAAGCGTGAGCATGGAGTTGTGGGTCTTCACATGCGGAAGCCTTGGGGTGCTTCTTCCCAGGCATTCTTCCTGTCTTAGGAGGCAGGCAGTTCCGTGCAGTCATAAACCAGTAGGTGGAGGACAAGAAATGGGAGCATGGAATCAGGATGGGAGAAGGAGGACATGAATTCACAGGACAGAGTGACGGAGGCCTGAGATGAAAGCTGAACTGCAGGCCTCGGGAAAAGCTCAGCCCAGCAGGGCAGCCAAAGAACGACAAGAGTAACAGCACTTATGACAATAACAGCAACAGGCTACGTACAACTGAGCAAGCAGAGAATGCACACAAACTTCTTCCAGGGAAATGTTCATTTCTGTGGAAGATTTTGGGAAGGAATTTGTGATAAGTATTTAGAAAGCTAAGCAAACAACAAGAAAGAGGCAATTATTGATTCAAAGATGGAAAATCTGTACAAAAGGAAAAGCAATCATACTATACTATATGACTCAACTATGTATAAAAGTAATACAGTTCAAATAACATAAACAAGGAATACTGACTCCACCCAAAATGGCAACATCATGATGTTGAATGGAGATGAAGAGGCATAGAGGTAAAGAGGAAGGGGTGCGAGGAGTTGGGAGAAGGGAACTCCCCATCAAGGATCCCAGCTCACATGGAAAACCAAGACGTGGCCTGAGTCATCTGTAGACTCAAATTCAGGGAGACGCAGGCGAGGCAGGTGAGAGATGCTGCCACCAAGAGCAGCGCGAGGCAGGGAGCCAGTGTTCTTCTCACTGGAAGCCTAGGAGTGCTACTGGGTGCTATCGACATCTTAAGCTCTGAAGACGCATACCTTTGACTTTCTAAAAGGAAAAGCCACATTGCGCCTAAGGGACAGACAAGATTTGCTGAGAGTATTATGCTGAGAGGGGGTTTCTATGCCAGGCTCTGGGCAGGAGAGATCACACACCCATCACTCACATTAGGATCAGTGTCTTCTAACCCTGCCCAGTGGGAAGCATTTCTGTAGCTTCTCCCTGCTGAAGCAGGGTCTGCAGACAAATGCCTGCTGGGCAGTCGGAGCCAGAAAGTTGGGTCCCCCAGCCTCCACCTGGACCCACCTGAGACACTCTGGGCCTCTCCTGCTCTCACATGGTGCCTTAAATTTCAACATTAAAGATCCATGCCTTTGAAGCAGGATCCCTCTCAAAATACAGAGGTAACCTCCTTCAAAGTGGGCAAAGCCAAATACTTAGGACATCAATTTTGGTCACCCTACACATACCCTTATATGCACGCATGCACATATACCATTGTGCTTGCCAACCATGAGAAGATGAGGCAAACTTTGCTGCAGACTTCCACATTATACAGCGGCGAATCCAGACATGGTTCCCAGTCCCTGACCATTCCAGGGGAAGAGGAGCCAATGCCACCCTGACCATGGGGCACAGCTGTCCCACAGCCCGAGGGTCTGACAGCTCACCCTGAGATGAATGTGTAGCGGGGTGTGTACACCTGTTGTGACACTGTCTCTGAAAGTTCTCCCTGACAGGCTGCTCAGGCAGGCCCAGCACAAATGCCACCTACCACTGGGCTGTGATGTTGGACCCCACAGCTCATGTTCTTTCCAAGCTCACCCTGGAAACAATTTTCCAACAATTTGGAACCAGCTCCCACCTTAACCCAGAGTTCTGTGAAACCCCACCTCAGTCTAGTGTCACATGGAGGAGAAACCCTTCCCACAAGCCTGTTCAGGGAAAGCCACTGGGGTGCTCGCTGGAGTGGCAGTGGCTGCAGCGGTAGCTCCTGTCAAAGGAAGACAAACCTCATTTCAGAATGGGGTCTGCTACCTGCTGGAGAACCTCTTGGCCATGATGCCCAGTGACAGCAGGACCACCCCATGGATACACGTGTGACATCTCCTGCGTGAGTCCTAAAATATTCAGGAAGAACACAATCTTGCCACAGGGCAATTCCTTGAGAGCAAGTAGGGGCCTAGTGTGAGAGAGAGGTGTGTGCTTAGGCTAACAACAAAAGCACGCAGATACTTAGTGGCTGCAGAAATCCTGGACAGCTGGTTCTAGAATTTGGGAGTGAGGCCATACAGAGGGCTTAGAATAAAACGTCATTTCGAGCTACCTTTGCCAGTGTGCAGAGGGGAGCATCAGAGGAGGAGCCCAGGCTGCTGCAGGAAGAGGCCTCGCCCTGTAACTTCAGCACAAAACCACAGGGATGGAGCTGAAAGCAGATGGCAGAGTTTCTCCCTGCCAGAGGAGCTTCTGAGAAACCAGCCGCACCTAGACCTACTGAACTCATATTTGCATTTTTACAAGACCCAGGCGACCCCTTTGAGAGGTGCTGACTGGATCAGGGGTGCTTACTGGATCGATTCCTTTTCTCCGAGCCATTATTCAAATCACGAAAAACCGAAGGTGGTGCTACTGGTGAGAGCTGGGGACCTGTGGCAGGTCACACAATGCTCTGAGACTCTTTCTTCTCCTCTGTAATTGTTTCTGCCCCTGAAGACTTTTGTGAGGAGTACATGAAATCATACAGGTGAAAATGTTTTCTGAAAAGCAAAGTATCCTACAAGTGTTATCACTTTACCTTTGAAATGGACATCTCCCTTTCAATGAGGCTTGGGCTTATCAGCAGTCCAGGCAGAGTCATTGCAAGGATAGACAGGAGCGCCCAAGGGGCTCAGGGCTCCAGTAACTCCAATCCTTTTAAGCTCCAAGACCTTCTGCCCCCAGCCTCTCCTAAGCAGCCTGTGCTCTTAGGAATTCTCATTCTCAAAACTCAACTTGTGAAAGGAAAATATCTTAGGCCCCCAAAATCACTAAGCTAAAAGGAAAAGTCAAGCTGGGAACTTCTTAGGGCAAGCCTCCCTCCCGTTCTGTTCAGTCACCCCTCTGCTCACTGAGATAAATACATATCTGATTGCCTCTTTTGTAGAGGCTAGTCAGAAACTCAAAAGAATGCAAAAGTTTTTCTCCTATCTATGACCTGGAAGCTCCCTCCCAGATCCACCTTTCTAGACAGAACCAACATTTGTTTTCCGTGTGGTGACTGATGTCTCATGTCTCCCTAAAATGTATAAAACCAAACTGTGCTCCAGCCACCTTGGGTGCATGTTGTTAGGACCTCCTGAGGCTGTGGCAACTGCATGTCCCCAAGCTTGGCAAAATAAACTTTCTAAATTAACTGAGACCTGTCTCACATTTTCGAGTTCACACCGTGGAGCCCAGTATTGTCCGTCAGGTGTTGTGGTAGGTTTTGTTGTTGTGGCTGTGGTGATGAATGTTGATCATTGAACACTTCACACAACAGCTTCCCGTTTTGTAATTTAAAATCCCTGG
Source organism: Plecturocebus donacophilus (assembly GCA_004027715.1). Classification (NCBI taxonomy): domain Eukaryota; kingdom Metazoa; phylum Chordata; class Mammalia; order Primates; family Pitheciidae; genus Plecturocebus; species Plecturocebus donacophilus. The sequence goes on from PVKP010002598.1 coordinate 86,531, forward strand.
TGCCATTTTCTTCCTTCTGCCTTCTGGGTAAGGACCACAGCAAGCAACCGATGCAGTGAAGAAAAACAAGGAGGCCCCTGTTGAAATCATCCCAGCGCAAAATTTACATTTGGGGGAACATTGCTAATAAATGTACATTTGAAGAGCATTTATAGGAAACTGTACGTTTCAAATCAGAGTGGATCTGTGCTGCAAACTCAGTTCACAAGCATTTGGGAATGTCAACCCAGAGGTGTTCCTTGGAAATGGCTCACTGTCATAAATTCTTCAAGCAGGTTAACACAAAGCTAGGAGAACAATAAATGCAAGGCTAAATTTTATTTTTAGAAAGTGCCATAGCTGAACTGATTTTTAAGAGAATATATAAAAGAAAGAATCTAAATCTTGGGAACTGGTAGAACCAAGTTATTTACCATTTTTACTGTTCAATTTCCGCTGGTAGAAACAGGAAGGAAGCCGTAAAGGGCCTGTCCATTGAAAAGAGACCAAAGTAGGAACGCAAATAAATACTGGAACCCAGTGGTTATGGTAACTGACAACCTCAAAGATTTTTCACATCCTCTCTAGGGAAAAGAATATTTTATGCTAATTTTGGGGGTAATGGATGGCATTTTACCGAAAATGTAGATCCTAATGTGAAACTAAAAATTTCCATGAAGAAAATATTTTTCCACTGGGCGTCAATTCCAGAGTCTCAGAAGCTAAAAAGGCAGACATGTTTTTGTTCCAGTCAAAGTTGATAGCCTTAAATCATTATAATTAAACTTTCAACAGTGATGACATGCTCTCTGCTTCTATTTTTCTTGTATCTGGGGCTTCCCTGTAAGATTGGTTGTGTGAATATGGTTATGTTATTTCCTCTGGGGCAGACACCAAGGTCCCCTGTGGTCTCTGGGCTTGTTTTCTGTGTCCTGCATGAATCAGGAGTTGTATGTCCAAGAGACACCAGCAGAAACTCCTGAGAAAGGAAAGGCTCCTTGCTGCTCCCCAGCCATCCCTCAGGCCAGTGCGTGGGACAGGTCTGTCACATCAGGCTGAGCGTGCACCGCACCAATCACGACAGCTGTTCCTGTTTGGCTTTCAACTTCAAAGCTTCCTGCTTTCCTGAACATGCATTCCGAGTTTTATTTTCCAGCACTACAAACCATGCAGTTCCCCAAGTGCGCTAAAGGTCAAGCTTTCATCCCAGGCCTAAAGGAATACACTTGGACCCTTTCCTTTTTTGTTTTCCTTTGGGGAAGTCATAAAAACAGCTTTGATAATTAGTAAACAGCCAACATTTCCCCAACCCTCATAAAACATAAAGGCGATGGGAAAACCCAGATTTGCTTTCAAGTCTCCTAGAGGCTTGTGTTACGGGGGCCCACATTCTTCTTCTGAGTGCAAGCAAATTGTTCAAGCTGCCTTGTTGGGTCTGTCTGTATCGCCTGGTCCATCCTGGAAGGAATGTGACCAGGTTCAAGCTTCTGTCCTGGCCACGGCATAGGAATTCACTAAAGGTAACAGGGAACCAGCCTGATTCGTGACAAATTAGGACTAGAGTCGACCCCTGGAGACTGAGAAAATTATTTTAACTTTTCATTACATGTAAGGGCTCCATACTTTTTGTGTATTTTTCCATTTTCCTGGTAAACCCAGTAAATTCACAACAAATATACAGAAGAGCTTTTAATCTGTTTTGAATTAGTTTAAAATTTTCAACCCAGCCTCTTAGTTAACTCAAGGAAATGAAAAATATTAGCTGCCGAATTTGAGTCCATGATATGTGGTTGACGGAATTTGAGTTCATGATAGGTGGTTGCCTGATGTCACATCACAAGGTTTGGCAAAATGATCAGCTGGGAACCTGGACCGCCTAATGGCTGTGCAAAGAGCAGGCAGGCTGCAAATCCACCATGGCCACTTTGGAGTGCTCCTGTCTCAGCTGGAGTCTGGGCTGACGCTGAGAAGCAGGAAAGACAGGAAAGAGGAGGGGGCAGGCTGCCTCTAGCCTCCCCCAGGAGGGAAAGTTGAGATCACTAGGTGGCAAGTGTAGGTGATTTCAAAACCTGAGTGACTTCTGGTAGTATTTCATTCAAATAGAAGACAGTACATCAGTGAAATAGAAAATATGTTGGCTCTAGAGTTTGCAAAAGAGGCAATGTCTTCAGTTAATTCATGGACTACATGAGAAGTGTGCAGAGGAAAAAGAGGAAAGATGTAAAATTAAATACTTGAATTAAATAAGACAATGCCTAGTCAGACTTATTTGTTGTAAGGACAGAAACCAGCTGACTTATTTGAGCAGCAGATTAATTTATTGAAACCTCAGATCCCACCCAGGCCTGGCAGGGGGGAACAAGCGGCCCTCACTGCCAGGCACTCAAGCTGGGACTTGCCCACTGCCCACCCTGGCGTAGGGCCCCAGTGTCATTTCTAGCCTGCTGACACTGCTGCGCTCTGTAGAGGAGCCTCTACCTTCTGTTCCCAGGAAGGCTGGGACGTGAGGATCTGCCGCATTCCGCTTCTGAGTGGGAGGTGCCTCTGCTTACCATGGAAGTTCATAAACCGGGGATTTCTCTGAGCATTGGAAAGAGAAGCACAAATCAAAAAAGAGATGTCTGCAGTTTTTCACCCTCCCCCCGCCCCCTTAGCAGCACCTTAGAAATGAAGAGGAGTCCTCCTTTCCAAAGGGCAGAATGGACCCAAACTGACACTGTCTCCGAATTCACTTTGCAAAGGCATGGTTCTTCCTGCCACAGTCCCTGCGTGGGTGCTGCTGCCTCCCCACTGACCTGGCATTCGCTGCTTTCATCACCCAGGTGCTGGGGCTTGGCTGTTCTCTTGCCTCCTCCATGCGCACCTGGCTCTTTAATTATGCTTTTCCAGGGAAATGTGCATGAACTAACACTTAGTGCTTTACAGCCTCCTTCAATTTTGAAACATGTACAACTGAAACTTTTAGACAAGACGAAATACAGATCTTTATCTGCCAGGTCTTTAAGCACTTTTCCTTCAAGCTCTGTCTTTAAAGTGAATATTTAACTGTGTGTTTCATTTAAAACCTTTTTACAGTCAGTAAATATTCACTGAGAATCTGTGCCTGGCTCTAAGTGTGTGGACATACAGTTATCTCCATAGAATGCTGTAAGGAGTTGTACCATCCCCATTTTACAGATGAGGAAATGCAAGTATGATCTGGCAGAATGACAAGGCTAGCTAATAAAAAGGCACTTCCCAAACACAGGCCTTTCTGTCCTTTGGAATCTACCCCTCCAAGGAGCAATTTCCCCGCAAGATGCCCTCACCTAGGGCAGCTTCATTCTAGGGGAAGTCTCTCACCCCTGTGAACCCATGCTCCAGATGTCCACCGTGGACATTCATATCTTAGCTATACAGGTTAAATCAGGTATCGATGGACATGTGTCTGACAGAGTTTGTGCTCAGCAGTGTTGGAGAACATTGCTGGAGTTGTAAGCTGGTTCTAATCATCAGAAAAAGTGTTGGTAAGCTGGGCCTTTATCCTTCTGTCCTCTCAGGGAGCTGGTGGCTAATAGAGACTGAGAATCACGTATCACCCACCAGCCCAAAGAGATGCCAAGTACAGAGTTGTATGATTCTAATTAAAACACCAAAAACCGAAGTGAAATCCCTGAGCAACAGAGAGTGAACATTACAGCTGCCAAGACTTTAGCAGCAGAAGGGAGCCCTATACATAAACAAAGGAAAGGGATTCTCTGGATGAAATGACTTTCTAGCCGTTTCTGTCTGGAGAAAGCAATGCATTTCAAGAAGAAGGGAGAACAGAAGTATAGTAAAGTTCAATGCCTACATCAACAAAATTACATTCCACTAGGTTCACATGTGACCTTCAAAATGTCAAACGATTCATTTCAACAGCATTTTTGTGTTTCAAATGGTACTTGACTATATTGAGTTTCTATAATAAGATCCAAGGATGACAAACAAATTCTCATCAGTTGTCAAATGTGATCTTTCAAAAGTAAAGAGTGATCGGATATGGTGGCTCATACCCATAATCCCAACACTTTTGGAGGCTGAGACAGGAGAATTGCTTGAGTCCAGGAGTTCAAGACCAGCCTGGGCAACATGCTGAGAACCCACCTCTATGAAGAATACAAAAATTAACTGAGTATGGTGGTGAGCACCTGTAGTCCCAGCTATTAGGAAGGCTGAGTCAGGAGGATGGCTTGAGCCCCATCAAGGCTGCAGTGAGTCGTGATCACACCACTGCACTTCAGTCTGGCAACAGAGTGAGACCTTGTCTCAAAAGAAAAAGAAGTCAAGGACTCTAGCACAGTGGTGTGTGCCTGTAGTGCAGCTACTTGGGAGGCTGAGGCATGAGGATCACTTGAGCCCAGGGGCTCAAATCCAGCCTGGGCAACATAGCAAGATCCTGTCTCTAAAAAAAATAAAATCAAATAATAAAATTAAATTTAAAAAATCAAGGATACTACAAAATGCCAACTGCTAATTGATGCAAACTCTCCACCAGAGAAACATTGGTCATGTGGCAATAGTATACGGAATGACAGAATTACATCTTCAGATCTGATGATTTAATGTTTATTTGGTTATGACAGTGGAGCAGGGCTGTAGGTTTTGCTGAACAGGGCTCTAGGACCTGAAGTGGGCCCCCTGGAAGCCTCTCCTTAAGACCTTGTCTTGCAACGAGGCTCCCAGGCATCCAGAGGTCCCAAATTATTTTCATCCAGTTGGAAACAGATACAGCTTCAGAATTTTTACCTAAGCATTTTGTAGGGGAGAAAAAACAAAAATCCCAGTTTCATTTTCCTTAGCCCCATGAGGATTCTAAAACCTCTGATGAAAAATGGGGCATATCAGGCAAATTGCCCTGCCCTGAAAGAAGGGGAAACCAGAGGTGCTCTGAGCAGGCCCCACTCCACGTTTTTCCCAGGGTATTTTATGCACCAGGTGTAGCAGATGAAAACACCAAACCTCCTGGCTTATGGAGGGATCCAACCACCGCTCGTCCTACAGCTCAAGAGACTCTTTAAAGAGCATTTGATAAATTCAGATGCTCTCTATGTGTTTCTGGGCACACTTTCTCTCACATAGTGTTTGGATCAAAGAACTCAGTGAACTTAAAATCCCACACAGAATGGTGGGAAAGGCTTTCTTCACAAGTTCCTTCTGTATTTATCAGTGTTCATACCACCCAAATGTCCTTCTGGGACTGGTGTTAAGACCTAAAGATTAAGCCTCTGTCCAAGTGGAATTTATGAGCAAATGTAGATTGTCAACGGAAGTCTGCTGTTAGACTGAGACACAATAGTCCTGAAATGTTAAATTTACATTGCACTCACCCTGTAATTCATTTTAGACCCTCCTGTTAAGGGCAGGACGCACTGTCACAGACTGATTTGAGGTGTTAATAAATGCCCCTTGTCTCTTCCGTAAGGGACACCCCAAGTTTTCAAAGGCCTCTGCCAGCCAGGCTCAATGCAGCCTGCAGGCTCTGCCCTCTAGCCCTGACACAGATTTAGCCCAAACTAGACGTGATGGAGAAGAATGGGAGTGAGGATGAAGGAGCCTTGCCAGCACCAGGTTTTGTGAATGCGCTTGAGCAAGAGCGTTGCTAGAGTGCTTCTCATCTCGGAAAATGCCAGATAGGGAAATCACTAGAGATGAAAAAAGCAAACAAAACAAATAAACTTTTTTAAAGGTAAAACTATAGAAAGGGTGAAGCAGACAGAATTACAGCTTTCTTAAGGCAGTTTAAACCTTCAGTGTTTCGAAAACCTTAGGTTTTATCAGAGGTGGTTGAAAACCCACTGACTGAGTCCAGCCTCCGCACAGCACAAAGGAAGCAACCGATGTCCCCAGAGGAGCCCAGTGGCTTCTATGGCCAGAGTAAGTGAGGGGCACAGCTGGAGCTCTGTGGAGAAGCTCCACCTCCCAGCCTCTCCTCGGCGCACATGGCTTCCCTTTCTCTGGCTGCAGACGCTTTGCTTTGAAGTAGCCATATCCTTGGGTATTTCGATAAATTTGCATCTCCATTTCTGTCAGCTCCTGGAAGCTGGAAGCCAAGGCATTACTAAACCTTCATTAAGCTCCAGTATGTAGGAAAACCAGGAAAGCAAAAAGACCAAGAACCACCCCTGCGTCTTTATGTCATCTTCTGTAGCACACCATACATGAATAAAAAACACTGGTTAAATTGAGAAAAATCAGAGTGGGCCTGGACCTCGACATTTCCTTTTCTGTGTTTCATTTTTTCCCTTTGTTGGATGTCAGGCATAAAGATTGTGTTAAACTCTTCACTCTTCCAATTCTTAAAACTTTAGCACTATTAGTCTATGCAAGACAACCAAATTATATTTATTTCTTTATTAATTCATTTACTGGTCCATTCTTTTCCTTGGGAACTAGAGAAGCCCTCTTTACTTCTTACTGGTAGTAAAATAACAATCTTCTGGCCATTACAAATATTGGAGAACTGTATAGGCATGCCTCGTTTTATTGGACTTTGCAGACATTGCATATTTTTTCAGATGGAAAGTTTGTGGCAACCTTGAATCGAGCAAGTCTCTCGGTGCTGTGCCACCAATAGCATGTGCTCACTTTGGGTCTCTGTGTCACATTTTAGTAATTCTCATGATATTTCCAATTTTTCATCATTATTATATATGTTATGATGATGTGTGATCAGTGATCTTTGATGTCACTATTGTAATTGTTTGGGGGAGCCACAAACCCTGCTTCCATATAATATGGTGAATGTAATCAATAAACGTTGTCTGTGTTCTGAATGCTCCACCAACCAGTTGTTCCTATACCTCTCCCCTCTCTTCAGGCCTCCCTATTCCCTAAGACACAACAATACTAAAATTAGCCGATGAATAACCCTACAATGGCCCCTAAGTGTTCAAGAGAAAGGGTCGTTTGTCTCTCATTTGCAATTAAAATCTAGAAATAAGCCAGGCATAGTAGCACACACAGGTAGTTGCAGCTACTTGGGATGCTGAGGTGAGAGGATGGCTTGAGGCCAGGAGTTGGAGTCCAGCTTGGAGGAGAGAGGAAGGAAGGGAGGGAGGGAGGGAGGGAGGGAAGAAAGGAAGGAAGGTAAAAATGATTAAGCTCAGTGAGTGAAGAAGGCTTGTGGAAAGCTGAGATAGGCCAAAAGCTAGGCCTCTTGCACCAGTCAGCCAAGTTGAAAATGCAAAGGAAAGATTCTTGAAGGAAATTAAAAGTGCCACTCCAGTAAACACATGAATGATAATAATGTAAAACACTCTTTATTGCTGGTATGGGGAAACTTTGAGTGGTCTGGATAGAAGATGAAACCAGCCACAACATTCTCTTCAGCCAAAGCCTAACTCTTTTCAATTCCATATAGACTGGGAGAGGCGAGGAAGCTGTAGAAGAAAACCTGGAAGCCAGCAGAGGTTGGCTTATGAAGCTTCAACTCCATAGCATGAAAGTGCAAGGTGAAGCAGCAAGTGCTGATAGAGAAGCTGCAGCACATTATCCAGAAGATCTGGCTGAGGTCATCCATGATGGTAGCTACAGCAAACAGCAGATTTTCAGTGTAGAAGGAACAGCCTTCTATTGGCAGAAGATGCCATCTAGTACTTTCTGTAGCTGGAGAGGAGGAGCCAATGCCTGGCTTCAAGGCTTCAAGGGACAGGCTGACTGTCTTGTAAGGGCTAATGCAGCTGGTGGCTTTAAGTTGAAGCTGATGCTTATTTGCCATTCTAAAAATCTTAGGGCCCTGAAGAATGATACTAAATCTGTTCTGCATGTGCTCTATAAAGGGAACAACAAAGCCTGGATAAGAGCATCTCTGTTTATATTATGGTTTACTGAATATTTTAGGCTTACTGTTGATACCTACTGCTCAGACAAAAAAAAATCCTTTCAAAATACTGCTCATTGACAATGTACCTGGTCTAAAGTGCATTAGAGCTCTGGTGGAGATGTGCAAGGAAATTAATGTTTCATGTTCTGCTAATACAACATCCACTCTGGAGCCCATGGATCATGGAGTAATTTTGACTTTCAAGTTTTATTTTTTAAGAAATCCATTTTGTAAGGATATAGCTTCTATAGATAGAAATTCTTCTGATGGATTTGAGCAAAGTAAATTGAAAACCTTCTGGAAAGGATTCACTGTTCTCTATGTCATTATGAGCATTTGCAATTCATGGGAGGGGGGTCAAAAGATGAGCCTTAACAGGAGTTTGGAGGAAGCTGATTCCAACCCTCATGAATGACTTTGAAGGGCTCAAGACTTGAGTGAAGGAAGAAGCTCCAGATGTGGCGGGAATAGCAAGAAAACTGGAATTCGAAGTGGAGCCTGAAGATGTGACTGTATTGCTACAATCTGACGATCAAACCTGAACCAATGAGGAATTGTTTCTTATGGATGGGCAAAGAAAGTGGTTTATTGGGATGGAAACTACTCCTGTTGTAGATGCTGTGAACATTGTTAAAATGACAACAAAGGATTTAGAATATCAAATCAACTTAGTTGATAATCAGGGACGGGGTGTGAACAATTGATTCCAGTTTTAAAAGTTCTAGTATGAGTAAAATGCATCCCATGCTACAAAAAAATCTTTTGTGAAAAAAGAGTCACTGCAGCCAATTTCATTATTGTTTTATTTTAGGAAATTGTCATAACCACCGCCCTGATCAGTCAGCAGCCATCAACATCAAGACAAGACCCTACACCAGCAAAAAGAGTGAAAACTCACTGCAAGGTCCAATGATTGTTAGCATTTTTTAACAGACAGTATTTTTAAATTAAGTTATGTAAATTATTTTAGGCATGATGCTATTGCACACTTAACAGACTACAGTATAGTGTCAGCATAACTTTATATGCACTGGGACACCAACAAATTCATATAACGTTGCTTTACTGTGGTGACCTGGAACCCAGCCCATGACATCTCTGAGCTCTGCCAGTATTTGATACCCTGCTTCGTGCCTCAGAGATCCTAGTTATTTTCTGTAAACCCTAACTTGCTTATTCTGATAGTAGATAAGCTAATTAAAGCCAAACTATACCTGACCCACATATTCCAAGCAGTTAAAGACATTTGAAGCCTCCGATTTGCAGATTTGTAACTCTGATGATTGAGAATCATCGCCAAGTGACTGGTGGAGAGAGAGATGTGGTTCTCAGGATGGCTAGGTGCTTACTCTCTGCTTTGATGCTCCTCCAGAAGGTGCTTCATTACTTGCAGGATAGAGAACTGTTTAGAAACACTAATATAGAAGTGTATTATCCTGAAAATTCAGCCTAAAGATTCAGTATGCAGGATATGATCTCATGCTCAAGTATTTATTAATCGCAAATAATTTATAAATCAATCCTTAAATACACTTAGTCGTTTCACCAAATTTTATGTGTATGTACAATGCAGTACTGACAATGATTTATAATGTGGTAAAAACGGGTACAAAACATTTCTCTGATGGCAGTGTACATTGGCACAACTTTCGGAGAGCACTACAGCAACCATATTTCCAGAACAATAAGAAGGTTCACAATGTTTGATTCAATAATCTCACTCCTGAGAATTTATTCAGGAAAAGAGCCCACAGGAAAAATTCAAAGAAGAGGAAAGGTAAATAAATAATAATGTTCATTATGGAAGCTATGTTCTAGTGAGGTATATATAAACATAAGTAAAGAATGAAAGAAATCCACAGATGGTGAAAAATGCCATGATGAGAGTATGGTGATGTGATATGTTGTAATAGAGAAGCATGGGAGGGAGTGCTGTTGGTAGGATGCTCAGGGAAATTCTCTCTGAAGGGAATGTCCTTTGAGCCTTTGAGCCAAGACCTGAAAATGAGACTGAGCCAGTCATGTGAAGAGCCCAGCAAAAACCATCTTAGAGAAGGTCAGCTACAAACATTTTGAGGTAGGAAAGAGCTTGACAGGACAGGAACGGGATTATGAATATGAGCAGAATGGGGCGAGCCAAAGTGGAGAAGCACAGGTGGAGCTGGAGTGGGAGACAGTAGAGTAGACAGTGTGACGTGTGAAAACGCTAGACTAAAAGATGCATGCGATGGGCCCCATGACATGAAGATTGTGCATGCATATTAAGACAAACTGCAGGGAAACTTAGAAAAATAGAAAAGAATCGTATATGGTTTTTTAAATTGTTGTCAACGTTTTTTACAACATTATTTGCCAAAAATTAAGATTTGCTTGGTTGAATATGCAAAATACAGTCTTGATATTGCACCATTATGACATGAAACCCATTCTCCTTCACTCCTACGCCCATTTCCACTTCATTCCCACCCATTCCGGCTCGGCAGATGTGATATTCCTTGGAGACCTTCCTCTCCACTGTGGCATGCTCCATGATGCCAACCACAATGACTGATTCACCTGAACCCACAAAATTGAATTTATCTTGAGAATTCAATTCACTTTGAAAACACCTAGAAACACAATTCTATAGTTTTTAACCCTGTACTCAAGTTGCTCACAGTCTCAGGACAGAGTTCTTATAACACAAAAATCCGTCTTTAATAACAGACTGAAATATTGAGCCCTGAATCAAAGAAGCAAAGTTACTTGCAAGATGTAGAAAACAGATAATGCCTAAATCCATTCACATTTTTTCAAGTGAAGCAAACAACATTTTAATAATCAGTATTTTAATAATCAATCATCAATGGGCATATACAGTTAGTGCTCGCCAACACCAGTTCTCCTCTGCAGTTAGGTGGGGTGAGCCATTTGCCGAATATGGTCTATGGAATATGAACAGCAGTGAGATGTCCCTTCCAGCCTGAGAGACTGGGCATTTGGTATGATTTCCCTATGGTTTCTTTTCCTGTCCACATGGCTGGGAGTGAAAGGATCCAAGATTGCAGAGCATATGTAGAAGGAGTGCAGGCCTCTGAGTCACTACAGGAAGGAGAGCTGCCCAGAAGAGCTGCTGGACCCCATCAGACTCTGTGTGAGTGAGAACTAAATTTGGATCTTTTTAAGCCTCTGAGAGTTCCTGAGCCATTTGTGACAAACGCTAGCACATATTACCCTTCCAAATCATAACATGCTCTATAAGATGGATTTGCAGAGTCTTCCCACTTCCTCTGTGCTTTTTAGAACTCTTATTTTCATAAAGTATTGAACTATGTGTCTCTTTGGAAGACACCAATTATATTTCCCAATCTCAATTATTACATCTACAGTAGATAGAGAAACCATAAGCGTCTCCAATATGGAGAAAACAAAACATGGCCTAATAGACTCGTGCTGCCAGCTTGATGCTGCCTGTAAAAATCCAAAGAGCGCTAACAGAATTCCAAAGGATCTTTCTGTTTGGGCTTTTGTTTTTTCCCATGTTGTTCCTTCTGCAGAAGGTGCCTTTCCCCTCTTCTCTGCCTGTACCATCCACCGATGTTGAATGGTCCATCTCAAATGTCAACTCTCCTTCAGAACCTTTCTCTAGCCAGCTCCAGGCAGAACTAATCACTCCTTTTTTTCTGTCCTTGAAAATGTCATCAATGACCTCCTAGAAGGGCAGACCCAATGTCTTCTTTTCAGTCTGTATCCTATTTGATTTATTTTGCATTTGTTAATATTAAAAACATCTTCCTTATTTTTTTAATATTCTTTTTTAGTATTTGAGATTCTGCTTCCTATACATTCTGTGCTTACCTTTCTCACCATTCTTCTCATCCCCTCTCCTGGCCCCTTCTGCACTTTCTCCTTGGATATTGAAATCTCCCTGTAAGAGAGAGTCTCTGACTCTCTTCTTACTTCAGAAACTCACTGAAGAATGTCATCCTCTCCCTTTGTTTCTATAAATAACAGTCAGCCAATGACACCAAAAGAGATGTCTCCAGCTGAACTCTATCCTGGACTCCAGACTCATATTTCCAACCATTCACTAGAGATTTCTACCTGGATGACTTTCAGGCGCTGCACAAAATGCTCTAATTTTCTTCCTCCCCAAGCATGCTCTGCCTCCTGTAGCCCTTCTCTCAGTTAGTATCATCACCAATTGATAGCTACCCAAGTTAGTAACCTCAAGAGTTCTCCCTCCTTCTCTCTTCCTCATCTTCCATATACAGATATTGCCAATTCATATTCTTAAAGTCCTTATGTAAAGAAAAAATATTGCCAAGTGCAGCGGCTCACATCTATAATCCCAGCACTTTGGGAGGTCAAGGCAGGAGGATCACTGGAACCCAGGAGTTCAAGACCATCCAGGTCAACATAGCGAGATACGGTCTCTACAAACATCTTAAAAATTAGCCAGCTGAGGTGGCACATACCTGTAGTCCCAGCTACTTGGGAGGCCGAGACAGGATGATCACTCGATCCCAGAAGAGTGAGGCTTCATTGAGCCATGATCACAGCAATCCACTCCAGCCTGGGCAACAGAACAAGAACTTGTCTCTAAGGAAAAAAAAAAAAGAGAGAATATGGATGGCCATGGTGTCAGAGACCTAAGTTCAAATTTGACTCAACCACTTTCTAGTCATATCACTTGAATCAAGTTACTTACTCTCTCAGAGCTTCTAACTTCTTATCTGTAAAATGGGGATAATAATTAAATATGGAGGTCTCAGGAGTGTTGTAAACATTAAATGAGCAAACGTGGAAAATGACTAGTGTAAATAGACCAGATACTCATAAACTTTAACCTCATTTTTTTCTCCTAAATACCTGTGTTCCACTGCCCCTGTTCAAGACTTCATCACCTCTTATCTGAATTAACATGATGGCTATATCATTCCGCTTTTTGCCTCCCTTCTCTTCCCCATTCCCACTCCCAGATGGGTCCTTTTCCTTAAAATCTCTGCACATTATGCTCTTCTCACACACAAGCCAGTTATATCATACCCAGCCTAAAATTTTTGTGAACTCCCAAAGATAAAGCTACTCCTCACTACCCTCTGTCATCACGTCTTTCCCTGACCACAATATGTCTGTTCTAGTTGGAGCCCTTTCGATTACAAAGTACAACTTAAAGAGGGGTAAGTTTCACCCAAGGACACCAGAGCTCTGGGAAAGGCAATAGCATTGCACCAAGCTCAGACTCAGCCGACTACAGAGCTCACTACCCTTGTCCTGGTCCCAAAACATGAAATGGCTGTGGAATGTAGTAAGATAACTTTTCTGGTCTCCATACATGTTTGAAAGTAAGAGAGAAATTCCCCATGTGCAAGCTCACATTCAGAGCAGTTGGTAAAGATGAAACCCACAGGGAGTTCAGACCGGGTACGTCTGATGGCAGGCGGTCGAAGCTCTGCTGCCTGAGGAGGACAGTGAGATCAGGAGGAGCAGGCCACATCTGAGGGACACGAGAACCTCTCTACCTGCAGAAAGCTACCTGCTTAAAATCCCGGAGGGCTGAGAAAAGAACTGCCTGCATTCTACCTGCTGAGCAGGGTAAGCTCTAAAGAAGCTTGCCATTCACCAAGGTTATGGTTGGAAAAGGAACAATCTGGTAGAAATCAGAGTCCTAGTATAATGCATGAATGTGTATAGAGCCTGAACTCTGATATTACGTGTAATGCAGGGAGCCCAAAAAGAGAAGCTAAACAGCAAAACCCACCAGGCCAGGGAGAGGCAAACACAAAGGCTTGCTAGGGGGCCAGTTCCCTCCTCATCCCTGTGCCACTCTGCTTTCCATGCTTTACACTCCAGCCTCACTCTGCACACCCGTGGTTCAGCCCCATGCTTTGCCTCAGCTGCTCCTTTCATGCAAACTCACCCCAGTTCCCCCACACAACTGGCAACAGTCTCCTTGTTTCCCAATGTGAAAATTCTGAGCCATGCCTGGCTTGGCTAGCTCATCTCTACAATCCAGGCCACAAGTCACGGAGCCCTGAACAAGCTATAAGCTGGCTGCTTTGGAACCACATATCTGCCCCCTGGTTCCCTCAGGCATGAACCAGGGATGGGCTCACGTGGCCAGCTTTGGGGATCAACAACTACAGATGAGTAGGGAGATGATGGCCACTTTCCAAGCACAACACACTGTGCTCAGGCTGTTTCTCTGACTAGAACACACGCTTCGTGGGCCACCCGCAGCCTCTTCTCTGCCTGGCAGAGATCAAATGTCTCTGGAAGGCCACTTCAGGCCCCCAGGCAGCAGCAGACCCTCTCTAGGCTCCGACAAGCATGTTGTACTCACCTACATATAGTATGCCACTTACATATTGAATCGCAATTATTTGTTTACTCGTGTGTTGTTTATTAGACTGTGACTTTCTCAAGGGCAAAGACTGTCTCTTAGCTGCCCTTGTATTCCCAGTGCCCAGCAGCATTCCCACTACTACCCAGGAGGGACTCCATGAGTGTCCATCATTTGATACATGAGCCAAGTCACCTGCACATTCTGTCCCATCTACTCAGCGTGCTACAGAATCCCCCTAATAGCACAGGATGATGGACCAAGAGTCTAGCTTCCTTGGGTTACAGATAAAGAAACATGGCCCCTGGCAGGTAAGGGAGTTTGACAAATTCATATGACTGGCGAGCAGAGGCCCTGCGATGGGAAGGAAGTCTCTCTCTTTGGGCCTCCTTAGTCGGGCCAGGGGTCTGCTCACAGCACAGATGTCTCCACAGAGTGAGAGTGGATGCAACCATACCAACCACTTCTAGCTCCAGTGGGCTGCAGGGGGGCAACATCCCATGAGTTTTATCAGGCTCAGAGTAGCTATAGAAGTACAAACATTTCTACAACCTCCGCTGCCCAACAGGAATCATTCCTCTTGCTCTTTACTAAGCCAGCCTCAATGCAAACCAGTCCTCCCTGAGAAAGGTCCAATCACCCTTAGCTTTTGAAGTTAACATCTGAGGCCCCCTCTGTGGATCGGTGACACAGGCAGAGAAAGGACAGATCCGTGTCAGTGGCCCCAGCATAAGCGATTCAAGTCTAGGACTCTCTGATCTGCCCTGCAGGCTTATTCCATTGTCTTGGAGTGGGGCCACGCTTACACAGGAAGCCCTGTGTATCACGCTGCACCGTGGGCAGAAACATTGCAAAGTCCTTCCTATGACTGATAAACAGTGTTTGGTTTGGATCAAGAGGAAAAATAAGGCACTCAGGATAATAGAGGCGGATGGGGAAAACACACGGGACTCCAAAATGAGAGCAAAAGAAGATGATTGCTTTGAACCATTAATGTAGTAACAAACTCTAGGAACAATGAGCATTGGCCAGAACAAGCTTCCTGCCATCCAGCTGCAGTCAAAGCTGAGAGTTCACGGAGGCCAGGGAACTGGCAGGAGCTGTGTTATGGCTGGAGGAGAACAAACAGGCCAGGTCAAGAAAGGCAAGCCCCCTTCAAAGGACAACAGCTCAGGGTGTAGATGACTTCAGCTGCAGTCCCTACAAAGAAAGGTGTCCCCTCCTGCAGAATGATAACATGAGACAATCTGAAAGGAAGAAAAAGGCAGATGGCCAGGCTGTGGCTGAAAACGATTGCATTCCTCTCTAACAATAGGGTGATAGTATTATTTGTTTTTGTTAAACTGCTTTAGGAGGTGGTGGGTGGTGGGCGGTGGCTGACCCCACTGTACCAGGGACCCATGTGAGGAAACATCATGCCTGTCTCACTAACTCCAGGACATTTTGTTTTCTAAGGGAGGCATATAAGTTGAGGGAGAAAGCCAAGTTGCTCAGGATGTTGGAAGGAATTCTTAGAGGCTGCACAAGGGGTAAGTAAGAGGAGAGAAGACACCACTGGCAAGGGAGAAAAACTTGGGCAGCAGGAGTAGGGGACGGAATAAAAAAAAGTTTGATGGGCAATTTAATTTACTAAGAGGTGTGAACTGGAAGCTTTCATCTCTGTTTCTTCATTTGCTGAAGATTTCAGTAACATGTGTACTTCTTCCTGAACACACCGTGGAATGAGGTTCATTTTATGGGACGCTGATTTTGGACCCGGGTGGGTGTGGGGTGGGAGCTGAGCTCCCTGTGGCCTGCCCCAACTGAGTTATACTTCTGAATAAATTGTTTCTGTGGAACTTCCCATGCCAGGATCTCAGGCCTTTGACCAAAGTGCCAACTTGGCATGAATAAAGGAAAATAATTTTTTCCCTTATCTCCACTCCCAGAGCTCTGCAATTGCAGTTAAAGCTAGTTGATTTATTAATAATTTAGTATAGTACAGTACTTATTCAGAAATTTTGTGCTTTGTTTTTCACTGTGGCAGACTAATTAGGGAAGAATAGAGTGAAAAAAGGGAAGTCTCTAGGCAGGGCCTAGGAAGAAAAACCAAAATAGATTTTTTATCCCCCAGGTCTAGGGCCAGTGAGGATAATTAGGCCAAGTGTCTCAGCTGGGTAGACGGAGATAAAGTCTGGGTAGTTCGAAGGCTGAAGAGAGCATGGATTGACTAAGAAAAAATCGAAAAGGAACTGGGCAGGTATGGGCTCCTCAGCCCAGAAAGCAGAGCTGGCTAGATGGCTGGGTGGGGAGGGAACTCAGGTGGGACAGCAGTATGGGTACGTGAGGCCTTGGGATCCTTAGTAATCAGGATAGGCCAAGTTATGCTGCATTAACAGATACACTCTGAAACTTCTGAAATATAAAGTGAGTCCAGCTTCTGTTAATAAAGCAGCTTCCTTGCTTATTTCTCTTCCTTATGGCCACCCAAGGCCCCAGGCTGCTTCAGTCTTGTAGCTATGCCTTCCAGAATACAAGACTTCCAAGGTCGCTGCCAAACAGGAAAGACAGTAAAGACATGTATTGCCCAATGTGGTAGCCAGTAGCCATGTGTGGCTAATTAAATTTAAATTAAAATTAAATAAAATTTTAAATTCAAGTCTTTGGTCACACGAGGCCAGTGGCCACCATAGTGGACAGTGCAGATACAGAATATTTTCATCATTGCTGAGAGTTCTAGTGGACAGAGCCAGCTGAGAGGTTTACACAGGGGACTTTGTTGCCCCTCCAGAGGTCGGTCCAATGCTAAGGAGGGATTCTTTAAGTCCAATTAAGTGAACCAACTATCCGCTGCTGGCAATAATCCCAACTGCGTGTATAAATTGGGTGCAAAGCCACGCAAACTCTGCACTGGCCTGGGTGATAATATCAATCTTCTGCTTCTGGCTAGGAACTCTCCACCCTCCTTCCCGAGGGACAGTGAGAGCCTGGATGACCCCCAGCTGAGGCAGTTTTAGCCGCAGGTAGTCTCTTTTGTTGAATGGATAGTGGCCCTTGATTTGCACAACACGTTTTGCCGGAGGACGGGGGCAGGGGCAATTCATTAAGTACAAGAAAGTCTGTTCTCTTAATAGATTTAACAACACTGGCTTTGTTTTTTTCAATAGGGAGTTACAGGGCTGTTGTCTGGACCATGGGCTCTTTGGGGGCATATGAGTCCAGCCCCCCTCTCTTTTAGTCCAGTGGCCCTTCCATTAGATTGAACAGAGCCCCTTCATGCTCATTTGGATCCTCGTGCTTAGGATCGTCCTGTTCCTCAGTTAACTGTGGACAGTTTTTCTTCAGTGTCCTATTTCTCAACAAAATGCACACTGATGGCATTGCAGGTGCGGGCGGGCAGACTGTGGGGCTTTCCAGGAACCCCCCCCCTTTTTCTGCCCTCTTGGGGGTGCTCCTTTAATAGCGGCAGCTATCAAAAGGGCATTTCACTGAGCTTGAAGTAACTCTTCCCTACGATTTTCCCTCTGGCTTACTGACTCTCGGTTTACAAACACCTGGTTAGCTATTTCCAATAACTGTGAAGTATTCATGCATGCAAATCCTGACTGTTTCTGCAATTTTTGTCTAATATCTCTGCACACTGACTGACTAATGCCATATTTATCATACACTCATTTTCCGGGCTCTCAGGATCAAAAGGAGTGTATATGCGGTAAGCTTCACACAGTCTTTCATAGAATTGGGTAGGGCCTTCCTCTTTTCCTTGAAGAACCTCAGAGACTTTAATAATGTTTGTAACTCTCTGGGCCCCCTTTTTTTAATCCTTCCAGCAAGGCTTCTCTGTACCAGATTAGCCTTTGCATGCTCTCCGGGGTGTTTGGATCCCACTGGGGGTCAGTTTCCGGTAACTGGACCCTGACATACTCTTGGGGGTTCTGGTAATCTGCAGGAACATGCTCCTCCAGCCAATTAGAAGCGGCTTGGAGTATTTTCCGCCTTTCGTCCGTGTTAAAAAGATGCATAAGCAGCTGATGGCAATCAGCCCAAATGGGGTTATGAGTCCAAATAATAGTTTTCGGTAGATCAATGAGAACTTGGGGTTTCTCGATATAAAATGGGTTGTTGTTTTTCCAATTGATAAGATCAGCTGAGGTGAAGGGCAGGTACGTGAAAATACGCCTTTCTACCATGTGGCTGTCCTTGTCCTCTCCCATGTACCTCTGCTCTCTTAAAGGCATCTGCACCCCGGCCTTGGGTCACAGATGGGCTGCCAGAGGGGGAGTTCCCTCTGGGAAGCCGGCAGCAATGGGCGGAGTTTTTCCACACTCTTTTGTCTGCTCTGGAGGATTTAGGGGTGTGCAGCTCTGGTGGGGATGCTGAGGCTTGTGGCCCAGGGGCAGGGAGTCCTTGAGGAGGAAGAGGAGGCATTATCAACAAAAACTCTTCTGCTTCTGGGTCAACCAAAACCTTGGGAGTCACTGTTTCTGCCACTGAATCTGCCCAGGCCTTGGGAGTCCGCCTTTCTCGGCAGCGACTGGGATGGTGGTTTCTAGCAGTCTGTTTCTTGACTGCTAAAACAGTTGCTGCCTGCTGTCTTAGCCAATTTGGAGGGTTTAATACTAACTACAACCACGAGTCTAGGTATGGAAATTGATTGAGGTGTTCTAGCTCACCGTATATAAGCTCATGCCTTACTTTGGAGACAAGGGACCGGTCTAAGGTCCCCTCTAGGGGCCAATCTACCCTAAATGCTGGCCAATCTTCCCTACATAAAACCCTTATTTTCTCTGGGTTATAGTTACTTTATAATTCCCACTAAACCCCTTCTTGAATTTTTCAGCATGGTTTCTAAAGGGGTGGAATGGCGATGGGATTGACTCATATTATCACTTCAAAGAAACAATTCCCACAGTTAGGAGAGTGTTAGTTCACTCACAGCAGTTCCTGTTCCTGCCTAGCAAGATGCAGCATGGAGCACTCTCCGATTTACATTCATTTCAATCCTTTGACAATGCCCAGAGGATTCTTCACTCAAGCCTTCTGTGGCTGTCTCTAATTCTTACAAATTGCTTGACTCATGAGGCCCTTACTAATGGGCCCGATACATTTCATGACTGATGAGTCTGGTCGGACACATCTATACACACAGACACACATCTGATCACTCTCCTTCCAATTCAAAACCATAAGCAAAAAGCTTCCAAGGTTAGTTACAGAGAGAGCTACCTTCCAAAGTGCCGATCTGGCACCCGTGGGTGATCAGGCCACGCTTCCACCCAAAATGGAGTGGGCCACTTTCCCGGGTTCAATCTTACCAAATTCAGTGATCCGGACTTCCCCAAATACTCGTTCCTCCTCGGTGTTCAGCCACTGGGTGTATCTACACTGCAGGGCCTCCCTGCTCCACTCTGGTGAGGCTTTTCCATCAGGCAAATATCTGCCTGGGAGCACTCTCAGGATGCGTCACCCCAGCGAGCAGGAGTTCCCCTGCAGGGATGCTCCACAGGGCTAGGCAAACCACCTCAGAGACTTTTCCCACCATCTGCTAACCGAGACTCACTTCCTGGCCAACACACCAAAAATGTAGCAGGAGCAGCCATGGGAAACAGACCTCTCGAACACCGAATAAAGGAGGGAAGAGTTTATTTGGCCGGGAGACCAGGCAGTAATTTGTCGAAAGCCCAGCTCATCTAACAAAGGAAGGTTCTGCCTTTATATAGGTTTATACTTTAGATGTTACACGTGGAAGAGTCTTAGGTTTATAGCTTTAGAAATCACATATGAAAGGGTTCTGGTTTACAGTTTTAGGACTTACATGTGAAAAGGTCTCTGTTTACAGTTTCAGGAATCACATATGAAAGGGTTCCAGTTTACAGTTTTAGGACTCACATGTGAAAAGGTCTCTGTTTACAGTTTTAGGAATTACATATGAAAGGGTTCTGGTTTACAGTTTTAAGTAAAAATAGTGTCTTCTAGAGTTTCCCCAAGACCAAGTGTGTTATTTTCAGGAAGGAGATTCAGGAGGTACCCGCTGGCCTGCTCTTTCTTCTATTGAGATGCACAGTGGATGACAAAGGGGGAGGGAATCCCAGATGCCTGGGTCTCCTTCCTCAGCTCTAGCCACTTCCACAGGGGGCCTTGAGGGAATCTCCCTGGGCCAGCTTACAGGGACCCAAGAATTGCCCACCTCCAAATGCACCAAGGAGCAAACTGCCATAGAGCTCAGGACCACAGACTGTTGTCTTATACAATGAGTTCCTTCCTTGTACAATCCAAAGATGGAGTGAGAGGAGGAGGGGGGGAGAAAGAGAAAGTTCTGAAAGATGACTGAAATAAAATCTTTCTCTAAGCTTGCAGAGTAGAAAATTAAGTCCAATTTTATTTGATTTAGAAAAAAAAAGAAATGGACCATTTTTTCCACTTCAGTGGATCCTGGGCAATTTTTATCTGCTACCTCTTTTAAATTGTGAAAGGGAATGAGGAACAGCAAACATGTCCCTAAGGGTTACTGCTGGAAGCCAAGTGACGGCCACAGACCACCCACCATTCCTCTCTTACCAGAGATGCCCTAACTTTTCTCTCAGAAGGGATGTGCAGGGAGTGGAAAACACAGACTTCAAAGTCCAATAGGTCTGAGATCCCCTCCTGACACCAAAGTCAAGGCCTATAGGCAGGGTTGGGCAGGGTGTGGCAGCCCTAATGTGGTAGACACACGTGGAGTCTGTGCTGGGACAGAGAATTTTGCAAAGGGCCAGACAATGGGGGCAGGACCAGGCCCCAGACCACAGGGGCAGCAAGACTGTAACTGGGAATGCAATTCAGGATGTCAGAAGCCAGGAGGATCAGATAATTCAGGAAGCATGGTGTAAAGAAGGTCCAGGCAAAAGTTCACGCTGGACTCTCTGCTCAGCCCCAGGCTTCTGAGAGCAAGCTCCAAATGCAGCAGCCAGAAGGCATGGAGTGAGACCAGGCCTTGGCCCAATCCTCAGCCTCTCCGACTCTCAGGTCCCCATCTTGACCAAAGAAAATGATCGTTCCTACCTTCGAGTATTTTACTGAAGGTTAGGTAGCATGTAATAAATGTTCTTTGTATAATCTTCTTTTCTTGTGGATTTCTATTTTACCATTATCTTTGAACACCTAGCTACAGCCCTGCCTCCTTCATGAAGTTTACAACATTTTCTTCTATGACCTTTTTCAAATTAATTTGAATTTCATAAGGTTACAGGCTGGTTTTCTAATTATCCCACAATTAAATCACTACATAGATGTTTCTTATTGTTTTTCTCATTACTTTTTTCTTGTGTGTATGTGTATATATTTGTTCTCTAGAATAAGAGATTATAAGTAGGGAGCTCTTGTAGGGTAGATTTACAATAGGTTATCAGGGAATTATTTTATGAATTTTGATAGACAAGGGGCCCTCTCTGGTGAATTTCAAGGTCTATTTTGGTCTGAATAGAATTCATATGAGTTTTATTAATAACTCATATCACTCTGATCCTTATGTTAAGAAAATTGGAATCAAAAAGCACAAAGATGTATAATTTTTGGAAGAGGGAATCTCAACAAAACCATGGCTTATTTCTAGAATACTGTGGATAATTCCACCTACAAGCATCAAAAAGAACATCTAACTAACAGCACAGAGAGGGGCAAGGAAGCAGATGAGCCCAGGGTCCTATGAATGAGCAGTTTCCACCAGGGGGAGGGCCTCACGCAAGTGGACTCCTCTGCCTGAAAAGAAGGGGCTGGGAGTCTTCAGAAGGAATATGTCAGAAAAGGGCCTGGCCAGTCTCAAAATCTTGGAACCCTAAGCTAAAGTCGAGAGAGACTGTCTTGGTGACGAATAGAGGAAATATTGTTTACTACACCAAGTTGCAAACATATGGAGCAGATTATGCTAAGAATGTCAGGGAAAAATATAAATAGATTTTAAGTGGATTCAGATCAATTCATGCATAGTAGACCTCATTATTAATAGGTTCTTAAGGGAAAGTTGGAAATATTCTGTGGGTGTGGTCATGAATCCTTCGAGATCAATATCAGATACCAACACTCTACAACTCACCCAACAAACCTGTCCCAGCACTATGCCAAAGGCAAACACTGACTGAAGGATCTCTAGCCTGACATTCTTCAATATTGATTCAGTTCTTATCTCTTTATATCTTGAAGCCAAGAGCCTTGAGCTTTATCTACACTGAATGGGATTAATTACATTTAGAGACAGTGGGGTGGTTGGTTGAAAAATGGTTCGTCAATACTAAATAATTTATAAATACAGACAGCCTCCCTCATTCCAACCCAGTGAAATCAATCCAGCCATTTATTCAATCCTCAAAGTAGTACATTCCACCTTGGGGTGTTGCCAACGAGATGTTCATGACCACCAGCCATCAGAGCTTATCTTGCCCTTGAGACAGGAGTCAGCCAATATTTTAAACCATACTCAAGTGGAAAATACAAGAGAGAGAGGAAGTAGCTAGAGTCTACTGTTCCTAGACAAAGAAAGAATTAACTTGGCTACAGACAAGAAGGGTTGCAACTAGGAGGGGACTTAGGAGTGGGCTACAGTAGAACCATGGCCTCAGTTTGTGGCTTAGGAAAAGAAATGCCAGAGGGGGTGATCACCCAAGATGCACATTGTGGGTTAAAGATGCAGCCAAGGGCCACCTTCTCTCCCCTATGCAGGGTTCAATCCATCTGGGACTAAACTATTTTCACACTATACTGATTAGTTTATTGAGTACAGGATAAAGAATTTTATACCTTGATGTCTGGAACTGAGATTGAAATTACTCTAGAATTTTATTGGAAATCCTAACATTAAACAAAAAGGTGTGAGCTAGCAACAGTTTGAAGAAAGTTTAGACATTCTGGCATTTGGGGACCCATGTTCAAGATCCCTTCTCCTGGGTGCATACACCCAGCTTGTGTAACAGTGAGGTTGAGGTTAAGGGATTGGGTTCCAGCCAGTGGGATGTGGCAGAAGTGATATAGGCCACCTCCTAGGGGGCAACAGAGCCCCTTGCATAAACCTCTAGACCAGCTCTGTCCTCCAGAACTCTGCAATGGTGGCGATGTTCTGTATCTGCACTGTCCACTAGGGTAGCCACTGTCCTCATATGATCAAAGAGCTGACTTTAAATTTTGTTCAACTTTAATTGAATTAAATTAATTGAGATATTGGAAATATTGGGAAGCAGACTGTCAAGACGAACAGCAATAGAACAATAGTACTGGTACTGGCCTCAAGTAAACAGAGAGAGAACTCTTGCTCCCCTATACCACTGGTGGAGCTGTGGGACGACATCACCACATCTCCTCTGCTCTTAATTTTTAACCACTTGTGTTTTCACAAATAGTAACGTTCTGGCTGTTGTCATCTTTCTCCTCTCATTTGTTCAAAAAGGAAGTTGTACAAGTTTAGTATATCACTGTCTGATATTTTCTAAATTTGGCAATTATGGTTTGTACAGGATGAAGATTGTTCAACCACATCCACTAGGGAACCCATTAGCAAAATAAGGGCATTTCAATTCTGTCTGACCTTGGCCTAAAACAAGAACTGCATTTTATGTCATGGATTAAGATACACAATACATAGATATGCACAACTGAAATAAAGTTTTTATGAAATAATACTTAGCCTCACTATAGAAAAGCCACTTGGATATTTTCTGTTCTATTTATTCACGTACGTAAATGGTTATCACCACACTCTCAATGAACCACAAATGGTTCATGATCTACAGTTTGAAAACCCTTAGCATGAGAAGAATATACACATTCAGCCCACTCTTCACAGCCATCATGTTCTTGTGGGGGACTGACTGAGGAGACCCAGCTCAGGAAGACTTGTAGCCAGTGGGATCTGACAGATAAATGGCGCACCTACTTATCCCCATGGCTGCTTCCAACTTAGGCTTCCTTCTGGGCTCCCTCTTTTTGGAGAAGGCCATTTCACAGCCCACAGGCTGCTCCTGGTGGGAATGATGAGATCAAGGAATCCTCTGTGACCATGATCAGGTCCAGATCTAAGGGGAGGAACAGAGAGCTTATGGTGACTCAGTGGATGCTGATAAGGAGGATGTGGGACAGCCATCAAATTATGCTTAAAGCATAGCCTCATCCAGTTGATAGATTTAGATATGTGTTAAATACAAATAAATATTAGATAGATAGACAATTAGGTAGTTATATATTTAAAAAAATTAACTTAAACTCAAATGGTAAACACTCTTATATAATTAAGTTTTTATTTATGCCCTAATTTTTAAAAGAAAAATAAACAAGTGAAAACAAAACCTGACAACAGAATTTTTAAGTTCACATCTACCACAACTTCCAATATCTTCTATACTCACAGGATTTTACAGTAAGAATGAATGTTCGTAACAGTGGATTTTAAAATATCAAATCCTTGAGTGAATTAATGAAAGCCAGAGTTAATGAACTGGTATTTTTCAGAAAGACTTTTTAAACGAGGACTGAACCAAAGGAGATTTGACTTAGTTGAACAGAAAATAAATTTAAATGTGTTCCATTAATTACAATAAAAGGGGGAAAGAAACTAGTATTTATTGAAAAACTAATAGTTCAAATAATAGTTTTGTATTTAATGCTCACTGCTGTCTAATAAATTATGTAGCATTTTCCCATCTTAAAAATGAACAAACTAAGGCTCAGAGCTCAAGTTCTCACAATCAGTAAGTGGCAGGGACAGGAATAAAACCCAGTGATCTCTGGACTCAAACCTCACGCTTCAAAAAACTTTAATAGGAAAACAATCCTAACATTTGCAAAAGACCCCAAAATAGTTAAAACAATATTGACCAAGAAGAAAGCTGGAGGCATCACACTTCCTGATTTCAAAATATATTACAAAGGTACAATAATCAAAACAGGATGATGCTGGCATAAAAACAAACATATAAACCAATAGAACAGAACAGACAGCACAGAAATAAATCCATACATCCACAGTCAATGGATCTTTACTAAAAGTGCCAAGAGCACACAATGAGGAAAAGACAGTCTCTTCAATAAATGGTAATGGGAAAACTAAATTTCCACATGCAGAAAAATGAAAAAGGGCTCTTATCTCAGACCATATGGTGAAAGCCTGTCTCTACTAAAAATACAAAAATTAGCCAGGTGAGGTGGCAGGCACCTGTAATCCCAGTTACTCAGGAGGCTGAACCTGGGGGTTGGAGATTGGAGTGACTTGATATGGCACCACTGCACTCTAGCCTGGGCGACAGAGTGAGACTTAGTCTCAGAAAAAAAAAAAATCAACTCAAAATGGCTTAAACACTTAAACATAAGACCTGAAACCATGAAACTGCTAGAAGAAAACAGAGGAAAAGCCTCTTGACATTGATCTGGGCAATAATTTTTTTGGATATGACCCCAAAAACACAGGCAGCAAAAGCAAAAATAGACATGTAGGATTGTAACAAACTAAGAGGTTTCTGCACAGCAAAGGAAACAATCAGTAGAATGAAATGTCAACCTGCATATTGGGGAGAAATGTTGCAAACCATTTATATGATATGGGGTTAATATCCAAAATATATAAGGAACTCAAACAACTCAATAGCAAAAACAAAACAAAACAAAACAAAAATTCAATGGGCTAAGGACTTGAGAATTCATTTCTCCAAAAATGACATACAAATGGTCACAGGTATGCAAAAAGGTGTTTCTTATCATTGATCACCAAGAAAATGCAAATCAAAACCACAATGAGATAGCGTCTATTAGAATAGTTATGATCAAAAAGACAAAAGATAACAATGTTTATAAGAATGTGGAGAAAAAAGAAACCTTGTATATTGTTAGTGGGAATGCAAATTGGTGCAGCCATTACAAAAAACAGTATGGAGGCTCCCCCCAAAACTAAAAATGGAACTACCATATGATCCAGCAACCCTACTACTGGGTATATGTCCAAAGAAATGAAATCAGGATCTCAAAGAGATAACTATATTTCCATGTTCACTGCAGCACTATTCACAATAGCTAAGAGATAGAAATAATCTACATGGCCATGGATGGATTAATGGATAAAGAGGTTTCTCATATATATGTGCTTGTATATATACATATATATGTATATGTATGTGTGTATATTTATATATACACGTGTATATATACATATATGTATATGTATGTATATGTGTGTATATATACACACATGTATATATGTATATACATATATATATGTATATGTATGTGTGTATATATATACAGATATACATATATATGTGTGTATATATATACACACACACACATGCGCACACACACACAATTAGCTCTTGGTATCCATGAGTTTGGCACTGCATTGCCAAACAAGTTATTACTGCTGAGTTTCAAGCATGGCTATTTCAGCCGGCACTGTGGGTCTCTGCAGAAAAACTCACATAAATCTGGGCAGCTGTTTCAACTGGCACCTGGAATGCCTGGGAGACAGAGCCACCAATTCAACTGAAAGAAAGGGGGCTGAAATAGGGAGCCAGGTGATCTGGCTTGGTAGGTACCACCCCCACAAAAACCAGCAATCTGAAACACTCTGGATTGAGTTTCACAGCAAGCACAGCTGGACCCAGGACACTCCAGCTCTGTAGGGGGCTGGGCATCCACCATTATCAAGGCAGTCCACCATTACCGAAGCAATCTGCCATTACTGAGGCAATCTGCCATTACAGAGACAGTCTGCCATTACTGAGGCAGTTCTAACTATACCGCTATAAACAAAACCACAAGGAAGTTCACACAATAGCTGAGAGAAGCCCACAGCAACCCAGTAATGCCTCTGCTGGCAGATTGTAACTAGGCTACCTCCTAGCTGGGCAGGACATCCCTGAAAAAAGGCAGCAGAATGTCAGGAACTCATAAATAAAGCCCCACCTTCCCAGGACAGAGCACCTGGGGAAAAAAAGGGTTATGAGTTCCACTGCAGCAGACCTGAACATACCTGCCCAGCAGCTCTGAACCAAACAATGGAACTCACAACTCGGCACTTGAGCTCCTATAAGGGAGAGACTGTCTCCTCAAGCAGCTCCCTGACCCATGTATATTCAAAGAGACACCTTATAAAGGAGAGCTCAGGCTGACATCTGGTGGGTATCCTTCTGGGACAAAGATAACAGAAGAAGAAACTGGCAGCAACCCTGAGTGTTCTGCAGCTGCTGCAGGTAATACCCAGGCAAGCAGGGTTTGGAGTGGACATCCAGCAGTCCTACAGCAGAGGGGCCTGACTGTTAGAAGGAAAACTAAAAAACAGAAAGAAATAACTTCATCATCAACAAAATGACATCTATTGAGAGACCCCATCCGAAAGTCACCAACTACAAAGGCCACAGGTAGATAAATCCACAAAGATGGAAAGAAACCAGCACAAAAAGGATGAAAACACCAAAATCCAGAACATGTTTCTTCCTTCAAAGGATCACAACTCCTCACCAGCAAGGGAAAAAAACTGGATGGAGAATGAGTCTGATGAATTGACAGAAACCGGCTTCGGAAGGTGGGTAATCAGAAACATCTCTGAGTTAAAATAACATGTTCTAACCCAAGGCAAAGAAACTAAGAACCTTGAAAAAAGGTTTGATGAAATGCTAAGGAGAATAAACAGCTTAGAGAGGAATATAAATAAACTGATGGAGCTGAAAAACACAGCACGAGAATTTCATGAAACATACAGAAGTTTCAATAGCCAAATTGTTCAAGCAGAAGAAAGGATATCAGAGATTGAAGATGAACTCAATGAAATAAAACAAGAAGGCATGATTAGAGAAAAAAGAGTGAAAAGACAGGAACAAAGCCACGAAGAAATATGGGATAATGGGAAAAGACCTAATCTACTTTTGATAGGTGTACCTGAATATGAAGGAGAGAATGAATCCAAGCTGGAAAACATTCTTCAGGATATTATCCAGGACAACTTCCCCAACCCTAGCAAGGCAGGCCAATATTCAAGTCCAGGACATACAGAGAACACCACAGATATTCCTCAAGAAGAGCAACCCCAAGGCATATAATCCTCAGATTCACCAGGATTGAAATGAAAAAACTGCTAAGGGCAGCCAGAGAGAAAGGTCAGGTTATCCACCCATAAAGGGAAGCCCTTCAGACTCACAGTGGATCTCTTGGCAGAAACCCTACAAGCCAGAAGAGAGTGGGGGCCAATTTTCAACATGCCTAAAGAAAAGAACTTTCAACCTAGAATTACATATCCAGCCAAACTAAGCTTCATAAGTGAAGGAGAATATAATCCTTTGTGGACAAGCAACTGCTCAGAGATTTCATCACCACCAGGCCTACCTTACAAGAGCTCATAAGCCACTCCAAAAACATACCAAATGGTAAAAAGCATCGACACAATGAAGAAACTGCATCAACTAACAGGCAAAAGAACCCGCTAGCATCAAAATGGCAGTATCAAATTCACACATAACAATATTAACCTTAAATGTAAATGGGCTAAATGCCCCAATCAAAAGACACAGACTGGCAAATTGGATAAAAAGTCAAAACCCGTAAGTGTGCTGTATCCAGGAAACTCATCTCACATGCAAGGATACACATAGACTCAAAATAAAGGGATGGAGGAAGATTTACCAAGCAAATGGAGAAGAAAAAAGAGCAGGAGTTGCAATCCTAGTCTCTGATAAAATAGACTTTTAAATCAGTGAAGATCAAAAGAGACAAAGAAAGGCATTAATAATGGTAAAAGAATCAATGCAACAAGAAGAGCAAATGATCCTAAATATATATGCACCCAATACAGGAGCACCCAGATACATAAAGCAAGTTCTTCATAACCTACAAAGATACTTAGACTCCCATACGATAATAGTGGGAGACTTTAACACTCCATTGTCAATATTAGACAATTCAAGGAGACCAAAAATTAACAAGGATATCCAAGACTTGAACTCACATCTGGACCAAACAACCCTAACAGACATCTACAGAACTCTCCACCCCAAACCTACAGAATAGACATTCTTCTCAGCACCACATCACACACACAGTCTAAAATTGACCACATAATTGGAAGTAAATCACTCCTCAGCAAGTGCAAAAGAACAGAAATCATAAAAAACAGTATCTTAGATCACAGTACAATCAAATTAGAACTTGAGATTAAGAAACTAACTCAGAACTACACAACTTAATGGAAACTGAACAACAGTCTCTTGAATGTTGACTGGATAAAAAATGAAATGAAGGCAGAAATAAAGATGTTCTTAGAAACCAACAAGAATGAAGACACAACATACCAGAATCTCTGGGACACATTTACAGCAGTGCCTAGAGGAAAATTTACAGCAATAAATATACACATGAGAAGCAAGGAAAGATCTAAAATTGACACCCTGTCATCAAAATTGAAAGAGCTACAGTAGCAAGATAAAAAAAAAAAAAAAAAAAAAAAAAAAAAAAAAAAAAAAAAAAAAAAAAAAAAAAAAAAAAAAAAAAAAAAAAAAAAAAAAAAAAAAAAAAAAAAAAAAAAAAAAAAAAAAAAAAAACTCAAAAGCTAGCAGAAGACAAGAAATAAATAAGATCAGAGTAGAACTTAAGGAGATAGAGACACAAAAAAACCTTTCAAAAAATCAATAAATCCAGGAGCTGGTTGTTTGAAAAGATCAACAATATAGACAGATGGCTAGCCAGGTTAATATAAAAGAAAAGAGAGAAGAATCAAATAGATGCAATAATAAAAAGATAAAAGGGATTCACCACCGATTCCACAGAAATACAAACTACCATCAGAGATTACTACAAACAACTCTGTGTACATAACTCATAAACCTGGAAGAAATGGATAAATTCCTGGACACTCGCACCCTCCCAAGTCTAAACCAGGAAGAGGTCAAAACCTTGAATAGACCAATAACAAAGGCTGAAGTTGAGGCAGAAATTAATAGCCTACCAACCAAAAAAAGCCCAGGTCCTGATGGATTCACAGCTGAATTCTACCAGACATATAAAGAGGAGCTGGTACCACTCCTTCTGAAACTATTCCAAACAATCCAAAAGGACGGAATACTTCCCAAATCATTTATGAGACCAACATTATCCTGATACCAAAACCCGGCAGAGACTCAACAAGAAAAGAAAACTTCAGGCCAATATCCATGATGAACACAGATGCAAAAATCTTCAACAAAATACTGGCAAACCAATTGCATAGCACATCAAAATGCTTATTCATCACAATCAAGTAGGCTTCATCCCAGGGATGCAAGGCTGGTTCAACATATGCAAGTCTATAAATGTTATCCACCACATAAACAAAACCAAAGAAAAAAACCACATGATTATCTTAATAGATGCAGAGAAGGCCTTTGACAAAATTCAACAGCCCTTTATGCTAAAAAAAAACTCTCAAAAAACTAGGTATCAATGGAACACATCTCAAAATAATAAAAGCTATTTATGACAAACCCACAGCCAATATCATACGGAATGGGCAAAACCTGGAAGCATTCCCTTTGAAATCTTGCACTAGACAAGGATGCCCTCTCTCACCACTCCTTTTCCATATAGTATTGGAAGTTCTAGCCAGAGCAATCAGGCAAGAAAAAGAAATAAATAGTATTCAATTAAGAAAGGAGGAAGTCAAATTGTCTCTTCTTGCAGACAACATGATTGCATATTTACAAGATGCCATCATGTCAGCCCAAAATCTCCTAAACTGATAAGCAACTTCAGCAAAGTCTCAGGATACAAAATCAATGTTCAGAAATCACAAGCATTTCTATACACCAATAACAGACTAAAAGAGAGCCAAATCAAGAGCGAACTGCCATTTACAATTGCTACAAAGAGAATAAAATACCTAGGAATACATCTAACAAGAAACGTAAAGGACCTCTTCAAGAAGAACTAAAAACCACTGCTCAAGGAAATAAGAGAGGACACTAACAGATGGAAAAACATTCCATGCTTGTGGTTAGGAAAAATCTATATTGTGAAAATGGCCATACTGCCCAAAGTAATTTATAGATTCAATGCTATCCCCATCAAGCTACATTCTTCTTAGCACATTCTTCTGTGACCCTCTTCACAGAACTGGAAAAAACCACCTTAAACTTCATATGGAACCCAAAGAGAGCCCACATAGCCAAGTAAATTCTAAGCAAAAAGAACAAAGCTGGAGGCATCATGCTACCTGACTTCAAACTATACTATAAGACTACAGTAATCAAAACAGTATGGTACTGGTACCAAAACAGAGATATAGACCAATGGAACAGAACAGAGGCCTTGGAGGTAACACCACACATCTACAACCATCTGATCTTTGACAAACATGACAAAAACAAGCAATGGGGAAAGGATTCCCTGTTGAATAAATGGTGTTGAGAAAACTGGCTAGCCATGTGCAGAAAGCAGAAACTAGACCCCTTCCTGACACCTTACACTAAAATTAACTCCAGATGAATTAAAGACTTAAACATAAGACTTAGCACCATAAAAACCCTAGAAGAAAACCTAGGAAAAGCCATTCAGGACATAGGCATAGGCAAGGACTTCATGACTAAACACCAAAAGCATTGGCAACAAAAGCCAAAACAGACAAATGGGATCTAATTAAACTCCAGAGCTTCGGCACAGCAAGAGAAACATTAGAGTGAACCAGCAACCAACAGAATGGGAAAACATTTTTGCAATCTACCCATCTGACAAAGGGCTAATATCCAGAATCTACAAAGAACTAAAACAGATTTACAAGAAAAAAAACAAACAAACCCATTCAAAGGTGGGCAAAGGATATGAACAGACACTTTTCAAAAGAAGACATACATGAGGCCAACAAACATGAAAAAAATGCTCATCATCACTGACCATTAGAGAAATGCTCAAAACCACAGAGATACCATGTCACACCAGTTAGAATGATGATCATTAAAAAATCCAGAGACAACAGATGCTGGAGAGGATCTGGAGAAATAGGAACACTTTTACACTGTTGGTAGGTGTGTAAATCAGTTCAACTATTGTGGTAGACAGTGTGGAGATTCCTCAAGGACCTAGCAATAGAAATTTCATTTGACCCAGCAATCCCATTACTGGGTATATATCCAAAGAATTATAAATCGTTCTATTATAAAGACACTTGCACATGTATGTTCATTGCAGCACTGTTTACAATAGCAAAGACCTGGAACCAACCCAAATGCTCATCAATGATAGACTGGACAAGGAAATTGTGGCACATACACACCATGGAATACTATGCAGCCATAAAAAATGATGAGTTTGTGTCCTTTGCAGGGACATGGATGACTCTGGAAACCATCATTCTCAGCAAACTGACACAAAAACAGAAAATCAGACACCACATGTTCTCATTTATAGATGGATGTTGAACAATGAGAACACATGGAAACAGGGAGGGGAGCACTACACACTGGGATCTGTTGAAGGGGTCTAGATGAGGGACAGTAGGGGTTAGGGAGGTTGGGGAGGGATAACATGGGGAGAAATGCCAGATATAGGTGATGGGGGGATGGAGGCAGTAAACCACGTTGCCATGTATGTACCTATACAACAATCCTGCATGTTCTGCACTTGTACCCCAGAACCAAAAGTACAGTTAAATATATATATATATGAAGAAATCTTGCAATTTATGATGATGTAGACAAACCTGGAGCACATTATGCTGAGTAAAGGAAGCCAATGGAGAGAAAGATTAACATAGCATCACCTCATTTCTAGGAGGGATCTAAAGAAATTAAACTCATGGGAGCAGAGAGTAAAATGGTGGTTGCCAGGGGCTAGAGGATTGGAAAAATTGAGAGAAAATGGTCAAAGGATATGACGTTTCAGTTATTCAGGAAGAGTAAGTTCTGGAGACCTAATGCACAGCATAAGGACTACAGTTGCTAATACCGTCACTTGAAATGTTTTAAGACAGTTGATCTTCAATGTTCTCACTACTAAAAAGAATGCAATTATAATTGTATGAGGTGTGTTAATTAGCCTGATTGTAGTCATCATTTCATAATATATATGTATATCAAAAACATCATATTGCACACCTTAAATATATACAATTTTTATTTGTCAATTATACCCAATAAAGTTGGGGAAAAAAATTTAACTACACCATGGACTCCCCAGGAATAGTTCCTTTAGGCTTTGCTATTTTTCACTCTCCATGTGTTTATGAATTGTGCAACAAATGAAAACTTCACTCCTTTCATGGGAGTGATATAAAATAAATCAAAATTCTGGATCTCTAGCCAAAGTATCACCATCACCAAGGGCCCTCATGTCCTCACCCTCTGTTGAGGGCGAATTGTTCCTCCCCCATGGCCAGGCCCCTCCCAGGATTGGCCTGACTGGGTGGTCTCTCCACTCTGCTTTTCAGAGTTTGGGGTTCATTCCCACTTCCGGTGCCCCTGGCGGCCTCCTGGGAGCAGCAGGGAAGCATCCCTGAACCTGCCCTTCTCTTATTCCTCTGGTGCCTTTGCAGGGTTACCATTGAGTGTCCTGGCACCTTGGCCAGGCAGACCAGGCTGATCAATTACCTCCTACAGCTCCCTTGTCTGAAATCTACCCCTCCTTTTCCACTAATTGATCCCTTGGGAAAGGAGGTTTCTAATGACTAAAAGTAAATAAGATTGAGTATGTACTATGATGCAAATAGCAAGGGTCGTGATAATTCTAGACCAAGTAACACCTGCTTGGCCACTGTTCAATTTCAAAATGCACTGTGCTGAGCTGAAAGTGGGCCTTTGCCTCTGCAGGAGACTTCAGCTGGGATCCCACTTGGCTGGGTCTAGCGCTGGTTTCTCCCAGAAAAAGCCCAGGGCATATCTCTCCACATTATGGCTAACCCTGTCTAGAAAGACATTTTATTTAAAAACCTATTGGTGTGCTAGTTCTGTGAAACTCCTCTCAGTGTAAGCCCTGAACAAATTTCGTTGGTGGCCAGAGCCCTCGAGCCATATTAGAATACCATTTTCCTGTGTTATTTTCTTGGATAAATCCCAAGACACCAGGACTCAGCCAGCTTCCTGAAAAAAATTCTAAAACCCTGCATTTCCCATCAGGACTGTTGACAATAGAGAGGGGCTATCCAGGCAGAACCATGCAGAGGGTGGTGTGAGCAGGGAGTGACTCTAAACCAGCCTTGGGGGCCCATTCCTCACTGTGGAGGGGAGAGGGCAGGCACATGGCTCATTTAGGGACTCTGGGCCTCTGATCACCCCAGTTGACAGAGGCCTTGCTATCTTTTCATTTTCATCCTAAAATGATTAGGTTTGAATACTGAGGTTTCATGTTGAAAATGTAATGAGAACCTTCATGGATTGGAATGAGATGCAGAAAGCTGCATGGATGGGGTTTCTTTCCGGGGACTGGGCAAAGAGAAACGCTCAGGCAGGAAATGGATCTGGCGCCTTCCAAGACCTTTGGGTTGCCAGGCAGCCACTTCTTGGGGTCCTAATTTTCCAGCTCTTTTCTGAGCATTGCCATCCACCTTTTTGTCTCATAATCACAGAGAGAGGGGAGATACTGTGGGAAACAGTAGCGTCTGGCACT